>MDKF010835376.1:0-26812 GCA_026770625.1 Nicotiana glauca
TAACAGAATTCCTTACCTAGTATTTCTAGTTCGCAGACTGTAACAGAGTCAAACTTTCCTCGGTTCGGGATTAATACGGTGACTCGAGATGCTATTATATTCTCAAGTGGCGACTCTGAAACTTTTAAATAACTAATCCCGTTCCGACCGTCCTTTAATTGGAAAAACTCTTTTTTTTATTTATACCCTTCGCTGGGGTGTAAGCGCCGTAAAGAAAGAGGTGTGACAGTACTGACATCCTTTTGTTGGGGACTCTGCATTCATGTCTGCAGGTACTGATAATCAATTTGACGAGCTGAGCGGTAAGAGATCAAATCTAGTATAATAACACCCATTAGTCACCACACACACATATATATATATCCTCGACTGGTGTAGATACATAAATAAGCATATCTAAAGAATCATGAGGCATATCAAAATAACGAGAAAAGTATGATGACACATATGAATAAGTGGATCCAGAGTCAAATAACACTGAAGCATCTCTGTGGCATATAGAAACAATACATGTGATCGTGACATCAGAAGTAAATACCTATGCCCTATTGGGAAATGCATAACAATGAGCATGTCCACCACCTGACTGACCTCCACCGCTAGGGCGACCACATCCTGTATAACCTCCACCTTAAGCTAGCTGGGTTGGTGGTGCATCAAATGGTGTGGGAGTCATGGTCTGGCCTCCCTACTGCACGGGACCTCCAATATAATAAGGGCAATGCCCCCTCATATGTCCCAACTCCCCACACTCATACCAACCTCAAACTTGGAATGACTGTGGGGCCTGAATCGAACCCCATGAACTAGAATAACCAATTAGAAGAGCCCAGTACTGACGAACCCTGAATTGATGGAGCACGATACAAGCTTTGAATTGGGAGTTCAGTAAACGAAGACTCTACTGAAGTTGATCCGCTTGCAGATGGCGAATGATAAAGTGATATGTTACATTGGCCCCTAACTAACTGCCCTAGGCCTCCAGATGAGGCCCCACTAAATCTTCCACAATGATGAGGCCTCTTGTTAGAGGCCGTCTCCCTAATCTGAACCCTGATACACTCGATCATTTTGGCGATCTCCACAACCCGAATAAAAGAAATAACATCCTTACTTTGGACATTTGTAGCCTAATACCATATGTAAGACCATCTATAATTCTCCGAACCCTCTCACTCTCTCTCTCAACAAGGATCAGAATAGCTCTATGGCATGATAAATTCACAAATCTGGTGTCATACTTAGCAACGGTCATGCTACCATACTGAAGATGCTCAAACTCACTATGGAAGTCCTATCTCTTAGTAAAGGGGATGGAATTCTTTAAGTATAACTCTGAGAACCAGGCCCAAGTGAGAGGAGATGAACTTGATGGTCTACCCCGAACATACTCCCGCCACCACATCTTGGTAGAGCCATGCATATGAAACACTAAAAAGTCAACTCCTTTAACTCCACTATACCTACGTTACACAATATCTCATGGAATCTGTCTTAGAAATCTCATGGGTTCTTAGAAGGTGTACTATCAAAGCGAATGGGAAACAATTTGGTGAACCTGTCTAATCTCTTCAGCCCCTTAGCTGACATCATGGCTCTCTAGAGGTTGTCTAGCAACAACAGGCTGAACTACCCCAACTGATAGGATTGTTGGCTTTGATACCCGTGAGCCATTTGCTCTAGAGTCTGGGTAGTAGGAGTATGAGCTCTAAATCGCTCTGGGAAACGGCCAGTGCAAACGTAAATAAACCGGCCTGGGCCACATTCTCTATAAGGCCAACCAAGTGCACTAGGGCATCCTGAAGTACTGGGGTTAAAATGAACTCCTCTGGGACTTGAGATGGTCCTACTGGCTCTGCCGGAACAAGGATCTCCTCATCTTGCTAAATTTGAGGTTCAATATCATGTGTCGTTGCACGTGGTCTAGACTGAGCTCTATCCCTACCTCTAGCTCTACCTTTCCCTCGACCTCTACCCCTGGTAGTGGTTGCAGTCTGGGGCTCTGGCTCCTAATCAGCTGGATATGTCCTCACCATCTATAAGAGCATAGAAGAGTAAGTTTTAGATTTCAGAATTAGAAAACCCGCATGACAAGAATGCAATAAAATGAAGTTTCTTAATAGTTAGGTAGCCTCTTGAAGATAATAACAAATGTCTCCTTACCAATCCTCAAGACTCTACTACGCTTGCTCTTGACTCGTGATACCTAGTGCTCTGATACCAACTTGTCACATCCCAAACTCCCACATGAGCAGTGACATCGCCTAACACTACTTTCTAGGAAAGCTATCCAATCCACAATAGCAATAACTAAATTAAGAGAAGCTTATAACCTCAACAACGGTAATATCATAAAATATATGTGAAAACAACAATAACACAACTACAACCATCCCAAAGATCTAGTGTTAACGAGTATATCAGCTTTATAGGATCTCAATATACATGGCTGAATCCTCAATACAAAATGTCAGAACAGTATAACAGTGATAACAAAAATAAATGAATGGGAACTTCAAGGTCTGCGAATGACATTGCAGCTACCTCGTAATCTCCATAAGCTAGTACTGATGCGAACTCCAACAATCACCAATCTTGTAATTACCTGGATCTGCACATAAAGTGTAGAGTATAGTATGTGTATAACTGACCCATGTTCTCAATAAGTTACAAACCTAACCTCGGGATGAAAGTAGTGACAAGCTCAGAAGAAAGTCAGAGTCCAACACCAATAATCAATAACAACTCATAGTATAATAAAGACAATAAAAACAAGTAATTCAATAGATATCGTGATCGGCTCGTTCACAATTACGAGAAATTAGACATGCCTTGCAAGTATAACAGTCAACGTCCAATTTAGATAAGATATTTTGTTTACCAGCTAGCATGAGGAAAAGAAATCTCTATGCCTATATGTAAAGTCAATAACATCACAGCGAAATCATCAAGTACACTCACTCTTATAACACTCATGGTTCCTGGCACAAATGCCCCTCACCATCACACAAAACCACACTTAGCATTGTACGGGTACTTGGCATAAAAGCACCTCACCAAAGCACATATATATCACATTGCATCTGTTCACTGTATATCAAATTCCAGAGTGGTGCATCCTGGACCATTGTGGCATGTAACCCGATGCAAATATCAATTAATTGCAGCGTGCAACCTGGTCCAACATAACTCACAACACGGCTATATGGTAAACATCATTCATCAATCGCTCAAGTCTCAAATGGCTCACATCTCATAGAACTCAACCCAAGCAATATCACATATAGAAGAAAACAACAACATTTAATATGTCAAACAAATAATGTACGAAGACTGAGAATTAATATGTAGATGAAGGATTATGACTGAGCATATTTCTACAATTAAGGCAAACAACTCAAATCAGCAAGAATAGCTATACCATGTCTCAAACAAATAAGCACATACCCTAAGCATGATTTTCTAACATGAATCACAGCTAAACATATCATTCAAGTAGAGAAAACATGGATATAATGAGGAATGAAAGAAAAATAGTCTCGTAGTAGCCTAAAGTCTATCCGGATCATGAATACCACGATGTACGCATACACGACAATTACCTAGCACATGCGTCACCTCCAACACATCCTAAATTTTGGTAGTTCGCAGGTATAATTACCCTCAAACCAAGTTTAGATATATTACATTTATCAAACACATGATTCAATACTCCAAAAAACCTTTCCCGCGGGAATCAACCTTCAAATGGCTCGAATCTAGTTTCAAAAAACTTAATACAATCAAATAATGCTATAGGAAATAACCCCAAACAATAAAGCTTTGATCTTTATCAAAATCAAAAATTGAACCCTGGACCCTCACCCTAGAATCCGACCAAACCCATAAATTTCGAATACTCATTCCAATACGAGTCCAAATATATGTGTTTCGTCCAAATCCAATCTCAAATCGACCCTCAAATCATTAATTTACACTTTTGAAAAGTTTTTAGTAAATTTCCCATTTTTTCACTTAGATTCATCAATCAAACGATAAATTCAAGGTTGGAATCGTGAGTAATAAACAAATTCGAGTCATTAACACTTACCCGATTCGACATCGTGAAAATTCCCTCCAAAACTGCCCAAATCTGAGCTCTATATCTTAATATTTGATAAAATGACCAAAACCCTCAAAATGAAATATTTCAGTCTCTCCCTAGGCATACGCATCACGATCGGAGGATCCTCATTGTGATCGCGAAGAAAAAAATTCCAATTCCAGAAAAGACCCTACACAAATGCGGCCCTAGGCTCACAATTGCAAATCACTAGCTGCCAAGACTACGCGAACGCGGACCTCCCGTTGTGAAGGCTGAAATATGCCCGACCATCCTTCCTTTCTACGCAAACATGGCTCCATGTACGCGAACGCGAAGGCTACTACTCCACAAGATCCACAAATGTGACCTTCCCTCCGTGGACGCGCAGAAAATCACATATCACCAAATACCTCCATGATCGTGATTGCGACCATTCTTCTGTGATCGTGATAAACAATAGAACACCAGAAGTCAACAGATACAGAACAAGGGAAAATGGCCCAAAACCACCTCGGAATGCATGTGAGGCCCCTGGGGACCCTATCCTATCACACCATACAATTCAAAAATATATAACAGACATGCTTGAGGACTCAAATCACATAACACAAAATCAAACTATGAATCGTACCATGATTCAAGCCTAAGGAACTAATGAACTTTCCACTTCCAAAACTCATGTCGAACCATATCCAATCAACTAGGAATAAACTTAAATTTTGAACACAAGTCCTAATTGATACGAAGGACCTATTATAACACCCTGAAACTAAAATCAGAACCCGATATCATCAAAGTCAACTTTCGGTCAAACCTATGAACCTTCCAAACCTTCAACTTTTCAACTTTTACCAAAAAGCATCAAATCAACCTACGGACCTCCATATCCAAATATGAACATACGCCTAAGTAAAAAATAAACATACAAACATATTTGGACCATCAAAATACCATTTTGGAGTCATCGACACAAAAGTCAAACTCCAGTCAACTCTTTTAACTTAAGCACCCAACCTTGAGACTAAGTGTCCTAATCCAATCCAAAACTTCCCCGAAGCCAAATAAACCAATCCCGCAATTCATATAATCATAAATATACATATGTAAAGCATATAGTAGGGGAAACATAGCTAAGATATGCAAAATAACCTGTCGGGTCATTACATGGAAACTTGGGGATTTTTTCTATAGTTTTGAAAATAAAATTGGGGATTTGGGAGTTGATTTGGACTCGATTTTAGAATCTAATTACATATTTAGACGCATGGGGTTATGGGTAGTCAGGATCTACCCGTTGACCTGGGTATTGATCGCATGATCTTAGAGTTGACTTTTATTGACTTTTTGGAATTGGGTAAAGATTCAAACTTTCTTGTTTGGAATTGATTCCTATTGTATTGTTTGATGTTATTGAGTTATTTTTGACTAGATTTGAGTCGATTGGAGGTGGTTTGCAAATGAAAGGCTATTTTAGAGGGATGATTTGTGCCGAAAAGAGGTAAGTGTCTTAGTTAAACCTGATTTGAGGGAATTAGGATGTAATTATGTCTAATTACTACGTGTTATAGATGTTGGTATGGCTCATATGCAAGGTAACGAGTTTGAATGTGTGGGTTAAGCATGGGGGTAGGACTAGCATTATCTAGGCCATGTTGTTTTTATGCATCATGTCTTACTTGCTTTAGATTGATTGTGGAATCTTCTTTGATGTTCTTTATGATGAAAAATACGTTGAAAATTCGTTGGAACATTTGGGCGTTGGAAATTCGTGAAATGTTAGTTTGGCTAATGTTGCAAAAGTGACCTAAGCATTCTTGTTGATGTTGATGTCCTTCTTGACCTTGTTTGGTACTGATCCTGCATGTTTGCTATGAGGAACAGTGATATTGCACGATAGGATTTTTTGTGCTATGAGTTTGAAAGATATCACACGATAGGTGTTTCCGTACTGTAAGGTTGAGGGATATTGCACAATGGGTGTTTCCGTGCTGTGAGGTGAGTGATAATGCACGGCAGGTGTTTTCGTGCTTGTAAGAAAGAGTGAACATCAATGACGGGGATGCTACTGTTATGTTCTTTTACTATGTGAACGGAGGACGTTACTATGTTACTTCGCGGTTATTTTGAAGAGCTTTGGAGTTGCTTATGGAAACATAAATTGTGGTTTAATTTGGTCATATTTTTCTTTATTTTCTCGTTGTATATCTTCCTACTCTTATACGTGTTATCTCTCTCATAGTTTTATATCTTTTCATCTTACTTGCTATTTTTCTTATTATCTTGCGTCATTATTTTTTATTATTTTTATCACTTAACTGTATAAGCTCATATGTAGGTGTCTTTTCTTAGCCCCGTCACTACCACGTTCGGGTTAGGCTCGACACTAAGGAATATATTGGGTCGGTTGTAATCATACTACACTTATTCAATTCTTATGTAGATTTGGAAATTGGTACAACCAGAGTCCCGGGAAGTTCTTAGCGAATATCAGAGACACGACTCAAGATAGAGTTGTATACCATTTGTTGGCCTTAGAGTTATCTTCCCATTTCTTCTATAATGTTTCTTTTCTTAGCTGACAGTATTGTATTTCTTTCAGACAATGTATTAAGAAAATTCTAGTAGCTCATGTACTCATGACTCCACATCTTGGGATGGTTGACTGTTTGTAAGGCCTCGTAAAATTTTGTCCTTAAAACCTAGTAGATCGTAGTGCCAAGATCCGAATATGTGTTAGGAGCCGCGGTTCGGACCCCTTTTACTGATTTTGCACTTAAAAATCAAGAATAAAAATTTTCCAGAAAATTGCCATTATGCAGTCTAGAATGCGGTCGCAGATTAGGTATGCGGACCGCATTTCTGCCGCAGAGTTAACCAGTGAGTTAGTAGAAATTGATGTTGAAAATGCGGTCCATTATGCGATGACATAATCCATATGTGGACCGCATAACCATCGCTTAAATTCCTCAATGAATTGTGAAGGTCAATTCTGCGGTGCATTATGCGACCGCAGAACAGAAATGCGGACTGCATTTCTGTCGCAAACCCAGGCAGAGAAGTCAGATTTTAGGATCACTTCTGCAGTCCATTATGCGGACCGCATTTCCACTCTCCGATCGCAGACCCGACTCGGCTCCAGATTTTCTAATTTTTCAACCCGATCTCTTCTTCAATAAAAACCCCAACACTTCATTTTTACACATTTTCTGGATAAACCTAGAGAGAAGGAAGAGAGGGTTCTTGAGAGAGAAAGTATCATCCTCATCAACTGATTTTCCAATGTCATCCAAGCCCGGAAAATTACAACTACTTGTTTCATCTCGACTCTTGCAGGTAAAATTCCCAACCCTTTTTCATTGATTTTAAAATTTAAACAAAAAGGGGGAATTCTCATTAATTGATCCTTGAAAATGAAAGTTTAAATAGACATGCATGTTCTTTAAAACCTAAAATCTAGTAAGAGTAATTAGGTGGGAGTAAAGAATTGTGTAAAGGAGGGTTGATAACCTAAATACATTCGGGTAGTGATTGTGAACTTTGATTCTAAGAAATATGTATTAATTTGTGTACTAGATTGACGTTGCCAGGCTTTTTGGTAAAGTTGGAAGTAGATATTAAAAGGGAATTCGGCTCCAGGTATGTATGGCTAACTTTGATCTTTGTAGAATCACCTTGTTTGGTGTACGGATGTTTGTTATGTGATATCTACGTGGCTTATTCATGAAAATTATTGTGATTTGTATGATTGTGATTGTTGTGGAATTCTTGTGATTGGGTTGATTGAGTGTTGTGGTAAGAGTAGAGTAACAAAAGATAGAAGAAAATCGTGAATGATGCAACTGGAATAACTATGATAACCACGTCTATGGCTTATTGTAGGCAATTGTCGTTGTAATGTAAAGCACATGTGAGTTGTTGGATGTGAAGGAAAATAGTAATAGTATTGATGGTTATGGAAATACTTGTAAATTTTTGTTATTTCTTAAGACGTGTTGTTGTTGATCCTTGTGAATTGTTGATTATTGTTGTATTGTTTGTGGATTGTGACTATACGGTGGGATCGGGTTGCGTGCCGCAACACGAAGTTATAAGGTGTGGGTTGTGGTGATAAGGGTGGCCGAGGTAATAAGGGTGGACGAGGTAATAAGGGTGGAAAAGTGATCAAAATCACTATTGAAATAAACATTTGATCAAATTGTGAAATCATTGGTGTGGAATTGTAGAAGGTGGAAAACAGGAGAGATTGAAAACTTGTTTGGCTTGATTGTTCCTTTTTTTGTGCATTTGATTGTTGTTTCTATTACTGTTACCTACTTGTATATGGCTTGAGTTTACTTGGAGCAAGTTTGTTCATACATACCATTACAATTCAAGTGTACTGACGTCCCTTTTGCTGGGGGCGCTACATTCGTGTTATGATTGTAGGTGGATCAATAGCAGGTACCCCAGTCCACCGACCGTAGCTCTTCATCCCTTCCCGCCAGCTGAATTGGTGAGCCCCTTTTCTTTCAAGGCACTGCGTGGCTCATGCCGTCTTTATTCTGGAGTCTTATTTTTGTATTTGTATAAGGTATAGCCGGAGCCTTGTTACCGACAAGTACGATATCATTCCTTTTCATGTCTAGAGGCTCCGTAGACAGGAAATGTGGGTCATGAACTTATGTAATATGTATCTTGCACGTTGGGCTATGTAAAGTGTAAACCACGCTAAGAATCATGTACAATATGTATGTTTTGTAATAAAAAGGTGTTTTGTTTGTAAATGGTTATTTCTCTTGGCTAATAAGTAATGACAAAATGTGGGGTAACACGTGTGGTAGGAGAGGCACTCAGGTCCGCTTGGCTGGGGCTACCCGGTCGAGCGCCGGTCATGTCCGTCGGATTCGAGGCGTGACACTGTTGGTATCGAATTTTAGACTCATATTGTATGTTTTTGAGTTACCTTTATTCTATGATAGCATAATGTTGTTAACTATTAGTTTCTTTTTTATTCTTCTTATTTATCATTATATGTTGGCTTGCCTATAAAGCAGTATTAGGATCCATCACAACCCCGTGTGTTAGGACTTATGGTCATAAAAAGTTTGTATCAAAGCCATAAGTTACATAAGTCTCACGAGTTATGAGAAATCCTAGTAGAGCCTTAAGGATTTGTACGGAAATGTTTGTACTTATCTTTTAGAGGCTATAAGGCTTTAGGAAACTTTGGTTTCTTCTTTTATCTATCGTGCGACTTTGTTCTATCATAAAGTTTGAACCATTCTTTTTTTATTCTCTCAAAAATGGTGAGGAAACGTGCTTCGTTTATAGTTGATCAGAATCTAGAGCCCCAGATTATGCAATTTTCTGTATAGTGGACTTTATGAAGAGCATTTCTCAGGCAAGTGTATTTCCCACAGCACCACCTGCTTCTCAAATCGGATGAGGAGTTCAAACTCCCACTACTCATACCCTGGAGTAGATGGACCATGGTTATTAGACCACACGAGTTATACTAGTTGGGATGGTTTATCCTGTAATTGCTACACAACTCAGAGATAGGCCCGCAAAGGTTGGAAGGGTACAATAAGTTATTTTTCCCTCACTTTAGTGGTGCGCCTTAAGAGGGTGCCATGACTTCTTGTACCGTTACTATGATATTTTTTGCAACCTAGAACTAGTTGAGTCCAACAGAGTTAATTTACCATCTTTCATATGTATGGTTCTGGAAAGAGGTGGTGGCAAATTTACAATCTAGGCAGGACAACATGATCACTTCCTCTCACGTGGGCTCAACTTTCACAGTTGTTCTTGGAGAAGTTTATTTCCCTTACTTAGAGAGATAAGCTACACAGCTAGTTCGAGTGCCTTCAGTAGGGTAGCATGACCGTTACTCAGTATGAGACTAGCTTTGTAGATTTGTATTGCCATGCAACTATATTGATGCATACTGAGAGGGAGAAGGTGCAGAGGTTCATAGAGAGTCTTACCTATGGCAGCAGATTTCGGATGGCTAGAGAGGCCGAGACTGAGATTTTCTTCACATGGGTAGAGGAGATTGCCAAGAGGATTGGCACATTAGAGGCCACGAAAAAGATAAAACCTCTGAAAGACGCCTATCATTTTGGAGGATTCAGTGGTGCATCATATGGAGACAGGTGTTCCTTTGGTAGAGGCCATTCTATCATCTTGGCACAATCAATACTATGGGTCACGCATGGTACATCATTCAGCTATAGCGCTTATGGGCCTCGTGTCGAGCAGGTAACATATAGTGCACCTCCAGCTCCCGTTGGTGCACCTTCACAATAGAGTTTCTATGGTAGCCAGTTCATTAGTCAGGGACAACTTAAAACTCAAAAGCCATGTCCTCAGGAAGTTTGTTATGGGTGTGGGGACATGGGTCACATTAAGAGTTTTTCACCAAGTTGCAGAGCAGTATGCCACTTCAGGGTAATCGTGCCATGATTCTAGCACTTGATGTTACACAAGCTGCTCAGCCAGCTAGAGGCGGGGCTCAGTCAACTAGAGGTGGAGTCCAACCAGTTAAAAGTGGAGGCCAGTCAATGAGAGCTCGTCCTAGAGGTAGAGGACATATTAGTGGGGCTCAACCTCGTTGTTATGCATTTTCGGCTAGGCATGAGGCGGAGCCGTCTGATGTAATTATTGCATGTATTATATCAGTTTTTCATATAGATGCTTCAGTGTTGTTTTATCCGGCTTCTACATATTCTTATGTGTCTTTATATTTTGCTTTACACTTGAGTTTTCCTCATGATCCTCTTGATGTTCCTATTTTTGTATCCATCCCGGCTGGAGATTCTATAGTGGACGTTCGAGGGTATCAATCTTGCATTGTTACTATTAATGGTTTTGATACTATATTTGATCTTTTTTTGTTGGATATGGTGGATTTTGAGGTTATTCTTAGCATGGCTTGGTTTTACCCATATAGCTCTATCTTATATTGTCATGCAAAGACAATGAATTTAGCTATGTCGGGGTTTCCTAGATTAGAGTGAAGAGGGACCCACAACTATTCCACTAGTAAGGTGGTTTCATATTTGAAGGCCTGACGTATGGTTGAGAAGGTGTTTTTAGAATATTTGGTTTACATCTAGGATTCAAGTGTCGAGGTTTCTTCTGTAGATTCTGTGTCGGTGGTGAGGTAGTTTCAAAAGTATTTCTTGTAGATTTGTCGGGCATGCTGCCTGACAGGTATATTAACTTTTGCATTGATTTGTTTATAGGCACTTAGCCTATTTTTATTCAACGATACCTTATGGATTCAGCTGAGTTGAAGGAACTGAATGGGCAACTGCATAATTTGCTTTATAAGGGATTCATTAGGACGAGTGTGTCACCTTGGGATATGCTGGTGTTGTTTGTGAAGAAGAACGACAGATCGATACGGATGTGCATTGACTATCGACATTTAAACAAGGTCATCATAAAGATCAAGTATGTTTCCTAGGATTGATGATTTATTTGAACAACTTCAAGGTGCCAAGGAATTTTCTAAGATTGATTTGAGATTTGGTTCTCATCGGGTGAATATTAGGGTATCGGAAGTCCCTAAGAAAGCTTTCAGAACTCGTTATGGTCATTATGAGTTCTTGGTGATGTCATTTTGTTTGACTAATGCTCTAGAAGCTTTCATAGATTTGATGAACCGAGTGTTCAAGCCTTACTTGGATTCCTTTGTATTATTTTTTCATTGTTGATATTCTGGTTTATACTCGCAGTAGAGAGGAGATTGAGTAGCACATATTGTTTGTACTCTAATCTTTGAAAGATTGTCAGCTTTATGCCAAGTTTTCGAAGTGTGAGTTATGATTGGACTCAGTTGCCTACTCGGGCCATATTGTGTCCTGTGATGGCATCAAGGTGGATCCTAACAACATTAAGTGAATTTAGTGTTGGCCATGTCCTACTTCAGCTACAGAGATTTAGAGCTTCCTGGGTTTGGCGAGCTAGTATCACTGTTTTGTGCAGGGGTTTTCATCAATCGCATCCCTATTAACCAAGTTGACTGAGAAGGGCGCTCTTTTCAAATGGTCTGATGAGTGTGAGGGGAGCTTTTAGAAGCTCAAGACTACCTTGACTATAACCCGAGCCATGATGCTCGCCATCACCAACCATATGCATATCAACAACAAACATGCAAAGTGCATGACCATAACCATAGAGAAACTGATAGCATAATATACCACCAACAAGAAGACCATAACCAATGCGCAATCAACCTTTCAATACCCAAAGATCCATCTTGCTCGAATTCCGCCCCAAGGCCCAAACAATACCACATCATATGGGTAAATAGTAAACAGTCTCACAACCCATTACAGCATAGGAGAATAACACATGAAACATATTAGAACATGAAGAAGATCAAATCTAATAGATGATATCCCCTCCGGAACAATAGCCGTATTGAGTAAACAAGTCCTACTCGATGTAGAATACACATTCACATTAGACCTACCAGTGACCTCCAAATCAATTCTGATCTTCCCAAAATGGGTAGATAACATCTGAAAGGACCACTGTCTGCAACCAAGGAATAATCTGCTCTTGAGAACCCTCCTAGTCTTTAAATCCCTATTGTATACGGCAAAATCGGAGGGTCAAATTTCTCGTCCTTAAAGGCATTTCAGAAGATCATCTCTAAGCCACGAGGCTACAAGGCTATGGTCGAGTCTCCTCCCTCTCACTTCGTCGACACCCGACCTAGGGACAATGGTGACTACGACCATGATAGGGAAGGGGAAGTTCACAAAGTACACGGATAAGACTAACAGAGCCTGCCAGTCTACTCTAAACCCGAATCAGGGTGTCATATCTAGTTGTCCCATCACCATATCTTTGAAATTAATGTATTGTGTACTATGTTGGGATTCCCATTCTATATAAAGGGGATCCTTACCATTTTATAAACAACTGTTGCTCTAACTATTCCACACGAAATATAGTAGAACATTCTCTTTTCTCTCTGACATACTCTCTTGGTGTTATTGCTCTCATTTATTATCTCCATACTTGTTCTTCATTTATTGCTTATCATTGGCCATAAAGAGCCTCCCTTAATTATCACGTAACTGTTAGCCTTATCCCGGTCACCCTCGATAGCTTGTAACCGAGCCCGAAATTGACCTTGAGGTTCCAAATCGACATGCTCGAGGCACTAAATAACTAGAACATCGGTTTGATTATATCTTCCTCCTTAACTTTATTTTGTCCCTAAATCTCACATATCTAGCATCAACTACTTAACAAATAGCATAAAAATTGATCACATATTTTTGGAGTCCTATCAACAAATTTAATTGTTATTACCATTTTCACGGTAAATAGTTTGGCGCCCACCGTGGGGTTAAAAATAATAGGATTGTTTTCTTGATGGTTTTATTACACAACGCAAGTTATCTTTCACATTATTTTTTGGCCAAGATCTTCGATTTCAGGTCAAAATGTCTGGCTTAGTAAATAAAGTTGAAAATGACAATCTAGAAAACCATGGAGCGAACGGTGTGGCTATTCCGAGTGTTGGTGTTCCACTATGAAATCTCGAGAATGCACGAGGACCAATTCCAGTGGATACGGGTTTGCGCGACGCACATCAGGTCGATGAAAGCTCACACACCAACAGAAGCATACACCAAGAAGATCCACAAGGAGCTCAGAAAACCCCAACCAAGGAAGAATGGGAAATTAGCCTCCATGTTATTTTCGAAATGTTGCAGGCACAACAACTGGCTATCGCTCAACTGTGAAGCCACCAGAAAACTCCTAGCACAGCAGCACCGGGGACAACTCCCCCAGCCGAACTGGTACCGGAGGGATCAAGCAGTAACGAGTTGATAGCTGATCCTGCCATCATAAAGATGCTCGAGGACCTCACCAAAAGGATTGTATCGGGAGAGAAAATGATAGAAGAAAACTTCAAGAAGTTTGATACCTACAACTCCAGGGTCGACCAAATCTCGGGCGCACCCCCGGTCCTAAAAGGCATGGATTCGAAGAAGTTCGTGCAAAGGCCGTTCCCAGTGGAAGTGGCTCCGAAACCCATCTTAAAGAAGTTCAAAATGTAAGAAGTCCCAAATAACAATGGGACCTAAGACCCCAATGAGCACGTTACTGCCTACACATGCGTAATGAAGGGAAACGACATAAAAGACTATGAGATCGAGTCCGTGTTGCTGAAGAAGTTCAGGGAAACACTCTCAAAGAGGGCCAGGATATGGTATCACAAGCTAGCTCCCAACTCCATAGAATTATTTGCCATGCAGGGAGACTCCTTCATAAAGGCATATGCCTGTGCCATCAAAGTAGTAACAAGAAAATCTGAAGTGTTCAAGATCAAGCAGAGGGAGAATGAAATGCTGCGAGAGTTCGTATCTCGCTTCCAAATGGAACGAATGGAACTACCACCGGTCTTCGACATCTGCGTAGTGCAAGACTTCACTCAAGGCCTAAAGGAGCGGAGCTCGATGGTTTTTACACAGCTGAAAGAGAATCTGGTCGAGTATCCAGCCGTGACCTAGTCGGACGTCCACAATAGATACCAATCAGGGTCGAGGATGACCAGTTGGGAGCCCTCTTGGGCTCAGTAGATCCAAGTAGGCTTCCGCCGAAGGAGCCAAAGCCAAATAGAGAAAGATATCAACCATACACCGAGGACAGAAAGAATGCCTGAGGCGCAACCCGCATCGCAATAATCGATTGATGAACCGAGGACATAATCCTCGGGGGCTCATCAACAGAGCGGGTTCTATAGAAATGAGGGGCCAACTGAGGAACCTCACTTATCAGAATACAACTTCAACGATGATGTATCGGACATCGTGTTCTCCATCAGCAAAATCAGAGACACCAGATGGCCCAAGCCTATACAGTCAGATCCTTCCCAAAGGAATCATAACTTAGTATGTGTATTTCATAACACACACGGCCATAGGACTGAAGATTGCCACCAACTCCGAGAGGAAGTAGGCAGGCTACTCAATAAAGGTCACCTCAAAGAATTCCTAAGCGACCAGGCCAAAAATTAGTTCCGGGAAAGAGAGGCGGCCACGAAGAACGAAACGAATGAACCACAACATGTTATCCACATGATCTTGGGAGGCGCCGACGCTCCTCAGGAACCCGTGATGAGAAAGATAAAAATATCCATCACCAGAGAAAAGAGAACCCAGGAATACGTACCCGAAGATGCCTTACATTCAGCGAAGAGGACTCCGAGACCTTGTCTCAACCTCTTAATGACGCACTGGTAATCTCTTTCCTCGTGAATACATTTCAAATAAAATGTGTACTCGTGGACCCAGGTAGCTCGGCCAACATTAATAGGTCAAGGGTAATAGAGCAACTCGGATTGCTAAACCAAATCGTGTCAGCCACTGGAGTCCTAAACGGATTCAACATGGCGAGTGAAACAATGAAAGGAGAAATCATTCTCCCAGTCAGCGTGGATGGAACGACCTAAAATGTCAAATTTTATGTCATCGAAGGAGACATGAGGTTCAATGCCTTGTTCGGATGACCGTGGATACACTGCATGAGAGCAAACCATCTACCCTCCACCAAATGATGAATTTTCTAACAAAGGATGGGATTAAAACCATCTACGGGGAACAACACGCGGGAGGGGAAATGTTCGCAGTGCATGACACGGCACCGACACCAATACCTCCACTCTCGAAAGAGACAAAGGGTAATCAAACTACATCTTTGGCTAAGCCTGATTAAAACATAGCAGAAAACTGTACCGTGTCCTTGTTATGAGCGACAAGGACATATCAGACCTCAAAACATCGCCGGCGTATCCCACACTAAGGTATAACCATCTCCATTTTCATTTTATATGGCACATTAACCCTTATGTAGGAGCTCGATCGAAGCAGTCAAAATGGCAACCCAGCCTGAAGACCTTAAGGTTTTAAAGCATCCGTTGAATTATTTTCCTTCGACCGAGTTTTTATCCTGATGAGTCTTTTTACCAGCATGGTTTTTAACGAGGCAACATCCACATTCTACCTAAAAGATTCGACAAGTATTCCAGGATTCTTTTGCAATCAACCTCGAACACTTAGGTGTATCCCTCCAGGAAGGCTATCCACTCGGAAGAATCAAGAAATGCCAATGGGATCCTAATAGGAAAATGATGTACAGGGCCAAACGGATGAAAACACTGTGTCCATATAGTCGGGCCCCTGGAGGCGAAAAGTGTATACTTGCGCCAAGAAATCAAAGAATACCTTTTGTCAAAGCATTTCATACTCCAAAGAAAACTCAGCAGTTTTGCAAAAATAATTCCTCCATCAAGAACACCGCGAATACTCGGAGACTGGCGTCAACAATTCGGCACCCGTATGACCTCATAGTTAGAACTCCAAACTCATTAGCCCTCAACAAGGCAGCATAAAAATCAAAAAACATCTCAAAGGACAAAAGTGCCCTGAGAACTCAGGGAATGGCGTCAAAATCTCAAAAAATGCATGACCTCAGGGTTGGAATCTCCAAAATTGTAGGCCCTTAATGAGGCAATACCAAACTCACGATTAACGGTTCCCGAGCCAGTACAACCTTGATGAATCGGAGACTATCGCCAATCACCATTCATTAAATGTCCGAGCCCATAAGACCCTGAGCAGGCAGATTCGATCTCGTAAGACCTACATATGGCCACAACAATAAATCTGTAAGACCTCAAGCAAGGCATGAACCATACTTTTACCAAGTATCAACAAAACTGTAAGACCTCAAGAAAGGCATGAACCATACTTGTACCAAGTATCAGCAAAACTGTAAGACGTCAAAGGCATGGAAACTTTGTAAGACCTTACTACAGGCATAAACTCGATCCCGAAGTTAAGGCTATATATCGAACTTCTAAGACCTATAAAAGGGCATACCCTCTATATAGACACCTAAACTACTAAACTCGAGGACCAAAAATGGCTTCGGCCAAGCACAAATGACTACGGTCATATGGCTGTACCACAAAAACTAACGCGACTAGGGGACGCCCGATTGTCGCTACAAAATCACAGCCATTACTTTGAATCTACTTTGAAAATAACTGGTTAAACAGGCTACCCTCGGCATAGGAAAAAGAGCTTTGCCTGCGTCAGTTCAAAATCACAGGCTTCGAGCTACTCAACCTCCGAGCCAAACTTCTCGAGGTGCTCGAACATCGCCGCAAAACAACTCGAAATTGAGGTTCTTCCCAAACTGACGACGGGTCAGGCAAAAATTATTTCAAAAGTCCTTAACGAGGGTAAAATAAAGCCAATAAAAGATCGCTTCGACCCAAAGCATAAGAGACATTATCGCCAGCTTACATAAAAGGTTGTATCAGCCCAAAACGTAAAAGCCACTATCGCCGGCTCATATAAATCTGAAACTTGAGGGTCAAATGAGCTCAAGTCGTAACCCGATTCAGAGACATAAAATTCTTAAGGGCAAAACATAAAATCCATTGTCACCAGCCTAATGAGCCTAAGGGCCATGCACATAAAAGATCGTTTCGATCAAAGGCGTAAGAGCCACTGTCACTAGCCCATGCAAACATAAAAACTTGAGGGTCAATTGAGCTCGATTTGAATCCCGACTCGGAGACTGAACCCAAAATAGTTAACTACATATGCCTAAGGGAAAAGCGTAAGAGCCATTGTCTCTAGCCTAATGAGCCTCAGAGCCATGCACATAAAAGATTGCTTCGATCAAAGGCAAATATAAAAGCTTGAGGGTCAAATGAGCTTGAGTCAAAGCCCGACTCGGAGACTAAACCCAAAATAGTTAAAAAAAGCATAAGAGCGCAAACTCCAGCTTATACTAAAGGTCACATTGATCAAGCGCGTAAGAGACACTGGGTCAGCCTAACGAGCCCCCAGGGCCATATCACGCATCTAAGGAATCTCACAAACTCCGAGACCAGTTCATCTAGCCAAATTCGAGACAGAAACGTACACAAAAGAACTGAAGCCACAATGTTTTCTTTTATACACATATGCAAAAAACATAGTCTCCATCTACAAACATGCTTTGCAAATGCTACATACAAAATGGTGAAATCAACACCTTCCCCTTGGGAGCTATGGCCTAGCGGCCTCATATTCACTCTCCTCGGTGTCGGACAGGAGTAATCGAGCATCATGCTCGTCCACCCTCACTCACGCCAACTCTTCCGAGATGACAAAACCCCTAGCATGGATCTCCTCAAGAATCTTACTTCGAGACTTACAACGAGCATATTCTATGATCTTCTCTTCGGGATCGAGGATCCTCCTCAACTCGGCTTGAGCATCAGTAGCGTCCTTTAAATAAATCGCAATCTCATGATCAGCCTTAGTTCGACTCAGTACTGCTCTGGCCCGGGCATCAACAATCTCAGCCGTGACCTTCGAAAGCTTGGATTCGACTATATCCGCTTGAACCACGAGCTAAGCAGAGTTGAACCTCAAAGGCAGGAACTTTAGCCAAGGCACCCTTCTCCTCTGAAGCCTAAACCTCCGACCGAGCTCTTAGCTCGTCACAATCATTATGGACTCCTATATAAAGGGTATCCTTACCATTTTGTAAACAACTGTTGCTCCAATTATTCCACACGAAATATAGAAGAATATTCTCTTTTCTCTCTAGCATACTCTCTTGGTATTATTGCTCTCATATTATCTCCATACTTGTTCTTCATTTATTACTTATCATTGTCCATAAAGAGCCTCCCTTAATTATCTCACAACTGTTAGCCCCATCCCGATTACCCTCAATAGCTCGTAACCAACCCTGAAATCGACCTTGAGGTCCAAAATAGACATGCTCGAGGCACCAAATAACTAGCACATCGGTTTGATTTTAGCTTCCTTCTTAACTTTATTTTTCCCCTAAATCTCACATATCGAGGATCAACTGCTTAACAACTAGCATAAAAATAGATTATATATTTTTGGAGTCCCATCAACAAATTTATTTCTTATTACCATTTTCATGATAAACACCTATAATACAAAAATGTCCGTGGTTGATCCCAACTCTAACAACAAAAATGACTGACACATCCCTCATACACAATCATCTCATGAGAAATACTTCCCAATTTCTTTCATGCAACATAGTAAAATCTGAACATCTGCAGTCGATCAACCTTGCAACTATCGTAACACTAGTCAAGAATCCATAAGTGAAAACACAGTACGCCTTCTGAAATGTGCACCCTTCTCAGGTGATACTAGATATTGGCAGCATTCTTCTAAAAGACTGAAATCATCCATGCCTTCAAGAACTCATGACCTTCCCTCAAAACGGAACCACAACCTCATACATGCAAATCCTAATCCCACATGTCGCACCGCATCCATCATGTCATCATATGAAATCACAAGAACCCTATTATCAACTCTAAGTCACAAGTAGGATATACACCCCCATCAACGAGAAACCTTTAACTAGACCCTATCCGCAAGAAAATCATAACATGCAACATACTCCTCATACCTGTAGACGACATCCATCTCAAGCCATGGTCGACACCATCGAGAACACTTCGAAACCCATTTGCACAAAACCAAGCCATTATAACTGAATCCCTCTAACTCAACCAAGTTATGCAGATTACTCAACCCAAGAGTATTGCCACAATACACCTGCAAAGCATCGCCACATCAAGAGAATTAAAAGAACTAATCATTCCTATGACTATGCTGATACAACTACTAAATTGTCCTATTTCTTTGAGTTCCTCCCAACTTGCCTTCAAGTTAACACTTCTCCTTGCCAGTACACTACGATCATTAACCAAATCCCACCACAAGAGATCCTATTATAAAACCACATCGTCCTAAGCCCCATAATCCACTAAATTCCCTCTTAAACACCCAAAAACACCACAACCGAGATACTCACTCTAAAGAGGCCTTGCGTGAATGTGAAGTTATTTCTTTAACCTCTTGCATACTAAAATATAGAATCACTAATGTTACAAAAATACTGCAAGTCTTGGCAGCACCCACTAAAAATCTCAGATCTTAGCCATACACCAAATCCAAGTCATCCACTCTGCTCTAATCTCTAATACAAAGCCAAAATGCATTGAAAGACTTGTACTCCGTTAACACACAAACACCTCAAGAAGTTACCCACATCTCTAAGCAACCAAGTGAATCCTTACCCCATGCACACTACATCCACCATGAATAAAAAACCCGAATCATTCCAAAATTCTCATATATCCATAGATTAATACATCATGCATCAAAAAATTTCCTTACTCGAGTCATCCTCGAACTCAACCTCTTCATGTCATAATCAATCCACAAGTATGCATTAGACCAATACTAATTTAACTCATAACCATGCAATCTAAACTTTGATAGTAGATACCCCTACCTGGCTCGAAGCCATAGAACACAACATCCGGCAACCCACAATACCTTTACTCTAAAAATTCCATGATCTCGAACTGTACTTCAACTAAATCCGTCACAAACTCATGCAGCACAAATCATAAAATACCTCAAATCATCTTCTAGGCACATATCCATCCTTGTGATAGTCATGAAACCTTCTCCAAGTGATACAAACACGAATTGTAGCACACAAACATCCTTTTTGTGGAAAGAAAACTCTTGAGAAAACATCTTAAGGATCACACAATCTCGGAACATCCCGCAGGATATAACCCACCTGCTTAGCCTCCAACTTGCATCTCTGGATTACCCTATCATACTCATAACCACTATGCAATAACTTAATTCTCCCAGGTCTAAACTCATCAACAATACATAAGAATCTACTTTACACAAATGAACAACATGAAAGATCCCTCAACACACTCAAAATTCAAGGTTGTACAACACATCAAGATAAAAATCAAGCATCCATAGTCATTTTACATCCCAAGAAAAATTCTTCTCGTCACATCCAAACCATCTAAGCACATTCTGCAGTAACATAATACCCATCATATATCTATCCAACAACTCAGTGAGCCATCAATCCCACTACTAGGAGCACTTCTGGACATATAAGCCCACACGCACATACTCACACAGCTAAAATTACCGAGCCCAAGCTACAGTTTGAACCTGACCTAAAGTCCTCTAGACTGGCCTATCTCCACAACGCAGAGGACACATCTCGTACCTCATCCATGACACCACAAGATGTCGATGCACAATTTATATCGAGTACTCAACATAACATTCAAATGGATGGAAGGATTTTAATGATGTACGCTTCAACCTATATCAATGTCGCCTGACAAGGAAAGAAATATGGGAAGTTTTCCTAGATGTCATGTAGCCTCTCAAAGATAGGTATAGACGTCATCATGCCGACCCACAAGACTCTACTAGATAATTGCTCATGACTCATATAACCTATGAACCTAGAGCTCTCATACAAACTTGGCACGACCTAAAATCCACCTAGTCGTGATGGCACCTAACCCAACCCACTAGGTCAGCCAAAAAATAGTCAACACAACACTGATAAGAACATTTCATTTACTAGCTAGCATGAAAAATGATACACCATACCTAAATGTCAAGTATGCATGTCAAATGAAATATTTCAGGGTGATATCCCCAGGCGGTCTCACTCTCAACATACTCAAGCTGTGTGTCTCAAATGCCAACTTCATCACATACACAATCACTCAGCACTATATGGGTGCTTGGCATCAATGCCCCTCAATAAAGCATATGTATATATATATCACTGTGCATGTGCTTACTGGTGGTATGTCAGACTCCAGAGGGGAAAATCATGCCCAAGCACTAATCAAAAGCCAATGTGTCATGTTGCAGCGTGTAGCCCTCCAAATAATAATAATAATAATAATAATAATAATAATAATAAAGCCAATAATAATAAAGCCAATAATAATAATAATAATAATAAAGCCAATAATAATAATAATAATAAAGCCAATATGGCCTACTGCGTCTTGTAGCCCGATCCAAATAACACACTCAATACAGCCCAAAGGCCCACCTCAATCATCCACCTCTCAAGTCTCAAGGGCTCACAATCTGATATCACTCAGACCAAAACACCACATATAGAAAAAGAAGAAGAAGTGATACACCAATTAATGATGAACCGAAGCTAAGATATTATATGCAAATGAAGAACCATGATTGTGTGTATAATTGCAGTCAAGTCTGCTAATACAAAACAACGAAAATTGCCTCATTAAGTCTCAGTCAAATAACGACAAAGCCTAAATGTGTTTTTAACATGAATCATAGATTAGTTAATCTAAAAAGTTGGAAAAATACGGATAAATCAAGGTATGATAGCAACATAGTCCAAAAGTCAACTCGAATCATGATTACTCCGGTGCTTGCCCACTCGCCAATCACCTAGCATGTGCGTCACCTGATACATTGCATATAACATGGTTCCAATGGATAATTACCCTCAAATCCTAGTTTAGAAATGTTACTTACCTCAAAACGCGTAAATGAATACTTCAAAAGCCCTTCCCACGCAAATCAGCCTCCGAACGACTCGAATCTATTCACAAACAACTTAATATCATCAAATTATTTCGTAGGAAACAACTTCAAACAATAAAGTTTAGATCTTTATCAAAATCAAAAATTCAACCTCGGGCTCACATCCCAAAACTTGACAAAATTCAGAAATTCGAAACGCACATTTAATTACAAGTCCAACCATACTATGTTCATCCAATGCCATCCACAAATCATTCTCCAAATCACCAAATCTCACTCTCCAATGAAATAGTCTAAAATTCCCACATTTTACTTCAAATTCACATAAACTAGGCGTAACAATCAATATCTAACATCAAAAGTAAGTAAACTTCACTTACCTCTTAAATTGTAGCAAGAAGACTCCCAAAAGTCTCTCTCAGCCGATCTCCACAAATGCAAAATGAGAAAAATTACTAAAACCCTCATTTTAAAAGTCTTCCCATCGATTTTCGCACATGTGGTCCCACTTCCACCGAACAGTGGCTATATCTGCGGCTTCCTCCAAAATCCGCCCTTCCGCTTCTGCGCATGCACACCTGCACCCACATTTCCACATCTACGGAAACCCATGCATCCGCTCAACTTTTCTTCTGCGCTTACCTGTCAGCACCTGCGAGCTCGCAGATGCGAAAACTCCTCGTACCTACGCTCCTCCCTAGCTCCAGCCAACCCCGCTCCTGCAATAACACAACCACTTTTGCAGTCTCGCACCTATGACCAAATCCTTGCAATTTCAATTGTACCAGAACCTATAAATCTTTACCATTTTCCCCAAGTCTAAATAAGACCCGTCAACAATCAGAAACACCCTCGAGGACCCTGGTGCCCCATCTGAATGCACCAATCAATCATAAAATATATTACAAACTTACTCGGAGCATCAAATAACATCAAACAACATAAAAATCATGAATCTCACCCATATTCAAGCCTAATAAAACTAATGAACTTCCAAATTCTAAAACTAATGCCGAACCGTATCAAATCAACTCTGAATGGCCTCAAATTTTGCATGTAAGTCCCAAATGACACAACAAACCTATTCCAACTCCCAGAACAAAAATTTAAACCCATTATCAACAAAGTAACTCTCAGTTAAACCTCTCAACCTTCAAAACCTTCAACTTTCCAACTTTTGGTAAGAAGCTTGCCAGTCCAAAATGGCCACTAGCTCAACTTCATAAGTTAAATCCCTGTCCAGATGTATCGTGCTAAAATCCAAGATATGCGACGGATCACTATACTACTTTCAAATCATAGAAACATTAAGTACTAGTTGTACACCTGATAGACTAGGTGGCAATGCAAGTCTGTAGGCCACTTCCACAACTCTCTCTCAAGTACCTCAAAAGGACCAATATACTGAGAGATCAAATTTCTTCTTCCCGAATCTCATCACACCCTTCATGGGCGAAAATCTGAGCAAAACATTCTCATCCACCATATATGCAACATCGTGAACCTTCCTACCAGCATAAATATTCTATATGGACTGTGTTATGCGGAGCCGCTCCTAGATCTTCACCTTCTCCAAGGCATCACCAAATCAGTGCCCAACAACCTTGCCTCCCCAGGATCAAATCAACCAATTGAAGAATGACATCTCCTCCTATATAAGGCCTCATAAGGAGCTATTTGGATACTCGACTGAAATTCATTTTTGTAGGCGAACTTCTCTAAGGTAAGAAACTGATCCCATGAACCTTGTAAGGCCCCAGAAAATTTCGCTAAGTAATCTAGGATTTCGTGGTGCCACGTAGGCTAATTATTTTATTTTAAGTGATTTGAACATGGTGGACATAAATTAGACTTGGTAAATATGAGTATAAGTCTTATGGTAAGTGATGTGAGGTCCAAATGGAAGCCTAAGTGTATGCCAGATGGCAAAAATCTCGCAATAGGCTAAAATTTCAAATGGATTCGCACAAGTCTCCACTTTAAACGTTCATATCTAAATATGTATGAGGTTTTATGCAGTGAATAGCATATCAAATGAAAGGTCTATGATTCTAGTTTCCAACGCTTCAAATCGTTCGTCATTTGGACATTCCTACGCGAAGTTATGGTCAAATTACCAATGGCTGGAAAATGATATCCTGTGTCAATTGTGCGACCGCAGAATGTGTCGCATTTCTCACTCTGCTGTCGCATTTTGGCCGCAGAATGTGCCAGTGTAGCCCAGTTTTGGGTGTCTATTCTGCGAAGCATTCTGCGGACCGCATATCGATTCTGCGGTCCATTCTGCTATAGTAGAACTGACATCGTGGGGTTATTTTTTTAAATTACTAAACCCGACCCCCTATCGATATATTAGGTGCTATATCTCATTTTGAGCATTTTTCTGAACATTTCTAGAAGGGGAGAGAGGGGTTTTAGAGAGGGAAAGTTATTCCCATGAAATTTCTCCATAAGATCTTGCTAATTCCTTGAAGATAATCAAGTGAAGGCCCTATATCTTCATCCCAAGAGGTAATATTTCATCACCCTAGCTTTTATTTCTATTCTTAGCTATAAGGAGTAATTAGGGAGGTGATTCATGAGTATAAGAATGGATTCCTTACATGCATATCAACCTTAGATTCATCGGAAGATTGCTTAACATAAATAGGTAAAGATTGAGTTGGAAAATGAAGGAAACCTTGTAAAATAGATCTGAAATCAAGATGCTCAACTAGTATTTGATAAAATACCCAAATGAGCTGAAACCATGAATCCTTTCTAATTTGTGTTTAATTTTGTTATGTCTCATAGTAGATTGGAATTGCTAGAATTTCTGGAACATTGTAGTAACTTAATGAAAAGCTCTTCGAGGTATGTATGGCTAACTTTGATCTTTGTGAAATCGCTCTGTTTTGGTGTACGAATAAATGGTATGTGATAGCTATGTGAATTGTTTATGAAACTCTTGTGATTGGTTTGTTGGGTGTTGATTGGTTTGGTTAAATGTTATGTGGTAAGAGTTTGGAAACAATTGATAAAAAGGGAAAATCGTAAATGATGAAATTGGAACAACGGTGGTAATAACATATTGGCTCCTGGTGGGTAATTATTGTAACAACTTGAATTGCTTATGAATTATGGAATTCGACGGAAAATAGTATTGATGGTTATAGGAACACTTGTGAATCATTGTTGTTACTCCTTAAGGAAATGTTGTTGTGATCTTTGTAAATTGCTTATTGTCGTTGTTGTGATCTTTGTGAATTGTGCTTTGTTGTTGTTGTGATTGTTGTGAATTGAAACTGTACGGTGGGATCGGGTTGCGCGCCGCAACACAAATTGATATATTATGGGTTGGGGTGATAGGGGTGGCCGAGGTAATTAGGGTGGACGAGGTAATAAGGGTGGAAAGCGATCGTAATCGCCATTGAAATCGATATGTGTACCAATTGTGAAATCATTGATGAGGTATTGTGAAAGGAGACAGCAGGAGAGTTTCTAACCTGTGGGGCACTGATTGTCCATTTGTTTGGCTTGATTGTGCCTTCAATGTGTGTTTGGTTGTTGCTTCTATTGTTGTTTTCTACTTGTATATGGTTTATACATACCAGTGCAATTCAAATGTACTGACGTCCCTTTTGCCGGGGGCGCTACATTCGTGTTATGATTGTAGGTGGATCCATAGCAGGTACTCGAGTCCAGCGACCATAGCTATTCATCACTTCCCGTTAGCTGATTCTTTGATCTCCTTTCCTTTCGGGGCCCTATGTGGCTCATGCCACTTCTGTTTTGGGATCTTGTTTTGATGTTTGTATAAGGTATAGCCGGAGCCTTGTTGCCGACATTTCCATATTATTCTTCAATTGTATTTAGAGGCTCCGTAGACAGGTTGTGGGTAGTTTGGGGCATGGGAACTTAAAAGATAAATATTGATGTGTGGAAATGATGTATAAAAAAATTAGAATACCTTTATTATGGTGAATGAAGTTGCTAACGGAAATTGTTATTGTTATGTTTATAAAATTTGGTTAATGGAGTCCGTATCCTATAAATGGCTATTTCACTTGGTTATTAGGTAATGAGAATGAGGGGTAACACGTGGGATAGAAAAGGCACTCAGGTCCGCTTGACTGGGGATACCCGGTCGGGCATCGGTCATGTTCCTCGAATTTGGGGCGTGACAAACTTGGTATCAGAGCCTAAGGTTTTAAAGTGTCCTAGGTTGTCTCGTAGCCGTGTCTAGTAGAGTCCTTCTTATCAGTGTGTTGTCGACCACATCTATAAGTTGGAGGCTATTTGGACATTT
>MU725857.1:10528-35811 GCA_026770625.1 Nicotiana glauca
CTCATTACCGCTCACTTGTCTTTGCACGAAAACTCTTCGTGTTTCCGGACAAAGAGGGGCAGCTGTGAGCACGTGATTTTTGCCCTAAGCAAATTATTCCTAAAAATACAAACAAAATAATTTTTAATTTTTTTTATATTGATGCCATTTTGTGTTAAATAGTTGCATAATAATTCATAAAAATATACAAAAATAAGTATATGCATTAAGAGTTTAATTTCACAATTTTGGTATTAATTCATCTTTGGGAACAAATTAATGAAAAATCAAAAATAGCATTTTTGTGTTTTAATTGAAAATTACCATAAAATAGATATTAATTAGTGTAACAATTTAATAAAAAGAAAAAGAAAATACAAAAATACAAAAGAAAAAGAAAAAATACAAAAAAATATAAAGGAAAAGTATAATACAAAAATACAATACAATAAAATTTGGACTAATACAAATTACACCAATTAATAAAGCCCAAAAATTAGAAATGTCCAAGCCCAAAAGAGATTATACCCGGTCTGCCCCATTCTTGGACAAAACGACAGGGTTCCAGTACAAGAGATCTCAGCCGTTAATTCTGTGTATCCAACGGTCTTGGTTTTGCTTCTCATTAATTGAAATGACGGCATTTCATTTCAGGTGATCTGAGCCATTCGTTTGATCAATCTAATGGCCGAGAATGAATTTTCATTTAAAGCAAACGGTGCCTTTTCCAGGTGTAATGAATCTGAGCTGTTGATTCATCTGATCCAACGGTCTCAGTTCATTAGTAAGCTTTTAATACATCAAATGTTACACCCCTTTACTCATTTTCAACCCCTTTCTTTCCCATCAGCAAACCCTAGCCGCCCTTAATTTCTCTCAGTCCCCGTCGGAACCCTACTGGCGGGAGACGCAACCTTTTCCAATCACCCCGTCCTTAACACCGTATAACCATCGTGGCCTCCTCTTCCCACCCCTTCACTTCCTTTCCCTCAAATAAGTCCGGATCCCTTCGAATATTCAATTTAGTGTCGCCAGAACCCTAGTTCCGGCGAATACTACTTCACTGAAATCACTCCAAAATCACTCTGTGATATCATCTTGACATTCTTAACCCCATTCTGAAGCCCTCAAGTCTCAAAAGTCACTGGAAATCCCAAAACGTTAAAGAAAGTCTGTCGGTGACCCAAGAATCCAAGAAGACGATATTCAAGCCCCTGAATGTTCTGGAAAAAATCTTTTCAACTAAAAAAAGGAAGAAAGAAAGAAAAGAAAGAAGGACAGAAAGGAATATAAGTCCGGAAAAAGCTAAGTTTTTCTTTTATCTTTTCTTCTTGTTTCTCTGTTTCTTAGTCTATACACTATTTGCATGTGTTTTCTTTGTTTCTGATTCTAGATGATATAGTATTCTGATTATTACTTTTAATCTTTGTTCGTTGAAATAAAAACTGATAATGTTTTGATACTGTTAGATTTGATATTAAATAGGATTTTTTTTATATAAGTAATTTGATTAGAAATAATTTTGTTTTGATATTAGTTTAAAATTAGAATTGTTAGTTTAGTTTAATTCAATTGGTTGCAGTTGTTTCTGAAATTAATCAAGTGTAATGGAGGTAAAAGGGTAAAAGACAGAAAGGTCATTTGGTAAATACGACTTGGATTCAGGGTTGTTTTGGGTACAAAAAATGGGCTTAAAGGTAATAAATCCTAGGAGTTAGGGGTAGTAGGGGCATAATGAAAGGGTAGTGCAGTAAATACTAAATGGAAGTAGGGGCAGAAGGGGAAATACATTGGAATAGAATATTCTAAATAGGGGAACAAGGGTAATTCTGCATTAATAAAGGGTGATAACCGAATAAAAAATAAATAATAGGGATACAATTGAAATAAAAGGGGGGACTAATGGATAAATTCAGGAATTTTGAATTTCCCTCCCTACTAACTCTATAAATAGGCCTCCATTGGCCTCTTTCAAAAAAGAAAAAAAAAGTTTTGGGTAATCTGAAATCCTCCTTAAATCATCTCTGCAATTCTAAGTCTTCACTTTAGAAATTCCTCATTTCCAAAATTCAAAAATGCCAAAAACAGTAGAAATAGTTCGAGAATCTCACTGTTTCATTAGTTCTCACATCAATTTGAAATCTATTTGGTGTTGATTGTTAAGTTTGTGTGGAAATTGCAATTTTGTTAGTCAAGGGATTGGTTGAGTCGAGTGTTATTATACTGTTTGATCTATCATCTACTGGGTTTAAGTCTGTTGGTTTCGAAGCTGTGGTTAATTGCTATTGAACTCTCACTGCTGATCCTATTTCTGTTATTTCGACTAGAATTCTCATTGATCTTCATTTCATTTCCAGGTACACTTCTACTACCTGTTGACGTAGTTACAATTCGAAGAAATGAAGTAGAAGTGTTCATTTAACATTTTAGTTTAGTTCTATTTTTACAAGTGAATCTAATCTATGTAAATTCAGCTAGGAATACTTGTATTCAGTTAGGAATAGTCTAATTGTAATTAAACTTTATTTTCGGACCATTACTGCTATACTTGATCTCTAATTGTGATGTATTTGTAATAATATTTCATAAGACTTAGAATCTTAGTATTAATAGGACAATTATTAGATCTAGGACATTTTTAAACCATCAACTGCATTAATAGTTTGAAACTAGTGTTTTGCAATTTCTATTGTTCAGTTTCTGTTATAGGAATAGTTTCAGTTATAAAATTGACGAGTAATTGGATATTTCATATGCTTGAATTTTTAGTATGAATTAGCATTTTAGTGACCACATTTTGTATTTATGAATACGTTAGTTTAGTGTGATTGTTTAATAACAGGGTTAGTTACTTAGGATTTATTAAAATATTAAGTATCAAAAATACAAATTCAGTAATTATGTGATCAGTTCATAGTAAATAAAATCGTAGTTTTAATAAATCAGTAGATTTTTATATATGAAATTGATAATTGCACATTTAGATAAATTTAGATCAGTTTCCATATTATTTAGTCTCTGTTTGGGCTTAGATCAATGTTCAGCAAATGGATAGCCCGATTCAGGTCATGATGGCCTTAATAGGCCTAATTTCAATATTACCTGCTCATACGAGCCGGGCCCTACCGTATCCCTTTAAGAATGATTGTATTTTGTTCTATCCTTGGGCCAATTTTAGGGCCCAATAAATATGAGAATTCCAATAACAAATGTTCGAATAGTTCTTAAATTATTAATTAGGATTTTCTTTCCTTTGAGATACAAAACTAATAGAAAACTTAGTCACTTTAGGCGTGATCTTTTAATAATAAAATGAGATGAGCCTCGCCAAATCTAATATACAATTACGGGGCCCTCCTTAATTGCTTACTAAAATACTTAGTATCCGGGAGAGGTCGTTTAGTGAATTTTACGACCTTCCCAAAAGGTATAACACGTTAGACGCTTTAGGCGCGATTTATATACTACTTTCTTAAATATGGTTGCACATTTATGTGACCCAAATCCAAATCTCAACGAAGTCGAAATGTGTTAAAGGCCACAGGCGTACTGGTATGGTGTAGTCTGAAATACATTTTCACGACGTTGCAATTTTTGTAAAAATTCAATAATAAAAGCGGATTATTAATAAAGGCACATAAAAATAGATTATCTATGGAAATCAGATAAAATCAAATACAACAGTTGAGCGACCATGCTAGAACCACGGAATTCGGGAGTGCCTAACACCTTCTCCCGAGTTAACAGAATTCCTTATCCGGATTTCTGATTCGCGGACTGTTAACAGAGTCATATTTCCTCGGTTCGGGATTCAACCGGTGACTTGGGACACCATTAATTTTTCAAGTGGCGACTCTGAATAAATAAATAAATAATCCCGTTCCGACTGTCCTTTAATTGAAAAAGCTCCTTTATTACACCCTTCACGGGGTGTATTAAAACTTTCGGTAAAAAGGAGGTGTGACACCACTCAAACTTTACTGCCTGATGTAGCGTTGACGCTACGACCCCAACAACATAAATCCATGGTCAATTCAACAATAAATTTTAAGATGTCGGCACGTCTATTACTTGAAAATCAACATCAAACCAAGTAGGCCCCATTTGCAAACACAGGGTAATTTCCCCAATGGTGGAACTTTGGGAACCATCAAAAGCTTTAACATTGATGGCCCCGTCTTTGATCTCATGCAGTCCCTTTCCCAGTGTTCTGAGCGTTACCAACGGACAAATATTGAGGCTGGACCCTCCATCAATAAGGATTTTGGTAATAAAATAATCTTCATATTGCATAGTGATGTGCAACGCCTTGTTGTGACTCAACCCTTCTGGTGGTAGCTCATCTTCATGAAAAGTGATCTTGTGACTTTCCAATACCTGTCCTACCATGTTAGCCATCTCTCTGCCAGTGATTTTGCTTGGCACATATGCTTCACTCAGCACCCTTAACAAGGCATTCTTGTGTGCATCAGAACTTTGTAGCAAAGCAAGGATAGAAATTTGTGCCGGTGTTTTGTTCAGCTGATCAATGACTGAGTATTCTTTGGCTTGTATCTCTCTCCAAAGATCGTCGGGCCCAGTTTCAGTGATGGCTGGCCGACAAGAGGCCTACTTGCTTGACTCAGCCAAATGTTCCAGAGTATAGACCCTACCGGTTCTCGTCATACCCTGTGCAGTAACAGCTTCCCCGAATTTGACCTTCCTTTTCTTTCTTTCCTCGGCTTTGTAGTCCCAAGGTATGGCATTTGTATGGAATAGGGTTACTGCTGACATTGACGCTGGAATTGGCATGGCTATCTTTACTCCGAACGAAGCATGCCCCTTAGACGGTAAAACTATAACTTCAAAGGGTGCAGGTGCATTTGCTAGTGACATAAATTCAACCTCAATTGGTGTCGGCGACTTTGCAGAGGATGGTGCTTCAAACTCGAGTGGCACGGACATGTTTACCTTGGCATCTTCGGAGGGCTGAATCTGGACTACGATCAGATTAAGGGTGACTATTGGCTTCTTTGGACCATCACCTTCCGTGATCAAATCGATCGATCCCTTGGGGTCCCAATCATACTCTATTTCAATCATGTGAATGCATCCACCCTTGTGATCTGGCAGAGGGTTATTGCGGACGTTCGGAGCAGGCTCCTTTGCCACAATAATCTTGTATAAATCAAAGTCTGGTTCTTATCTTTCAGAGAGCGACATTCATAATTGGTGTGTCCTTTTGTGCCGGAATAGTGTGCACAAGACCTATTTGGATTAACCCACTGGGAAGGGTTCTCAGGAGTAGTAGGGATAAGGGTGACGTAACCAGTAGTTTTGAGCCTTTCATACAACTGGTCGATGGGTTCAGCAATGGCCGTGTACTATTTTGGGGGTCTTCTATCAAAGTTTGGTCGAGGTCTAGGGAAGTTTTGGCATGGAGGAGGGGACTGGTAGTGGGATGGTTGAGTGTTGTAGGCTTGGTAAACATGTGATGGTTGGGAATATTTGGGTGAAGTGGGCTGATATGTGGGAGGTGATTGATAGGGGAGTGGTAGATTTTGATAAGAGGGTGAAGGTGCTTGGTAGTTTAGGGTAGGCTGATATGTGATTGGAGGTATTGGGTATGTTTGGTATTTGACGGGAGATTTGGTTCTCTGTGCCACCATTACGACTCCTACGTCCCTTTTCTTGGACACACCGCCTGACTGTAAGGCCTTGTTTGTAGCTTGCAAAGCTTTAAAATTCATAACCATACCGCTTTTGATGCCTTCTTCGATTCTTTCTCCTCGCGTAATAATGTCAGAAAATTTGTGGCCTTCAATCATCATTAGCCTCTCATAATACCATGGGTCTTGGGCCTGAATGAAGAATTTGTTCATTTCTTGTTCTTCCAAAGCTGGCCTAACCTTAGCAGCTTCTAACCTCCATCGACTAGCATACTCACAGAATGTTTCTGTGGGTTTCTTTTTTAGATTTTGAATATACAACACATCGGGTGCATTCTCTGTGTCGAACCTGAATCTGTCTATAAAATCGGACGCCATGCTCACCCAGTTTGACCACTTCTTTGGATCTTTGCTAATGTACCAAGATAAGGCATCTAGCTTCAAGATCCTCATGAAAAACTTCACGTGGATTTTCTCGTCTTTTCCTACTCTAACCAATTTGTCACAGTACGTTCTCAGATGGACCCTTGGATCCCTAGTACCATCGAACATTTTGAACATAGGAGGTTTGCACCCCTCGGGCAGTTCGACATCAGTCTGTATGCAAATATCTTCATAGTTTAGCCTCTCAATTCCCGTACTACCTTTAACGCCTTGAATTCTGCTGGTCAACCTTTTAAGCTTTTAGGCCAGGTTTCTGATGAGCAAGTCCTTATCATCGGACTAGGGTGTGTTTGAAATGGGCTGGGTGGAGTATATCACAGTCTCTATGTAGATGAGGGTATTATGTTGGCAGTGGTCATTTGTGAAGTTCTAGAGTTCTGGGATGAGCAGTGGGGTGTTATTTAAGGTATGATAGGTATTGCAGTGGTGGTGATGAATGGGATGGTTTTGTTGTTTTGGGATATTTTGTGGAGGTACATGATTCTGAGTATTTGGGAAAGTAACCACTGGAGTGGTGAGGGAAAATGATAGATTTGCTAGATTTGCCAGATTTCGGACTTGATCAAGTTCTTCCTAAAACTTCAACAACTTTTGTTCTATTTGGGATGCATTTTCCTTGGGGACCAGAGTACCATGGCCATGGGTAACCTCTACCCATTCAGTTGAGTTCTTCTTTCTGGCGTTTTTCAAATCTTCCATTTTCCCTTTGTTCTTGTGCTTGATAGGACTGAGAGGAGGAGTAGGTGGAGGGCCCCTGGATCTCATAAAATGTGATGATGTTTTCAGAGTTCACGAACTAACCTTTGGGGAGGGGGATAAACAAAAAGTAAAAACAAAGGTAACAAGTCAATGATGATTATAAGAAAATGTTGCAATATATAAACACATAGTGTAGGAATGTAAACGCGTCCTAATTTTGGGGACCTCTTTTTATGCCCGAGGTAGGCCTAGCGACAAATTGATTTTGGAGAACTTAGAATGCTAAATTCCTCATTTTATTGATAAAAGATAGACGAATACCAAAACGACACTAAATATGCAAGAAATAAAAATCACTAATGGCCATTAGCCATATTACATTTTATAAAGCAGAAATGAAAACTCCTATCTATTTGGTCATAGAGGGACCTTCCTCAAACTCGGCATCATTGGCTCCAATGAACTGCTTCCCTAGCTCGCGTAGTCCAAGCAGCAGGTAGGTTCTGGCCAGATATCCGCCTTCATTTCCTTCAGCATTCCGGCAATCCTTGACCCTCTTGAGAAATTTCTTTTCCAATTCTACTATACCTCGCTCCAGATATCCCAATTGTTTGTTGGCGCTGACAAACATATCCTTCCACTCTTCAATTAGTTTTTGATTGGCTTCCTGTATCTCACGGTGCTCGATTTTGCATTCTCGGATTCTCTTTCGCAGATGGTTGCACTTGACCTATGCTTCGGCCTTTTCATCGATGATCCTGTTACCTCGAACAAATCCAATCTAGACCAGACCACTATGACTATCCTCTAACCAACCCAGATAATAAGGAGTGCAACCTGCATGGTATCTGTCTGGTTCGATGGTGTCCCTTCCCAGGGAAATCTTGCAGTGCCACACGTGCTGAGCCTGGCATCTGTAAGGACTATCGTCATTTTGGAAGTCAGCCTGAAAGTGACTCATCTTGTCGACACTGGGTATAACCTGCTTCCTACCCGCTTGTCTCATAACCTGAAGAGGTACGTAAGGGTACTTTCCTCTTAAGCCGATTAGTATCATGAAAGGTGTGTCCCTGGATCAGATGATGAACTCCTCAGTTGGGAACCACTCGAACATCCATTATACTTGGTCCTCAGTGAGATTTTCGAAGAGTTCGACCCATTCTCACTCATTCTCCGATTGGGTGAACATGTCGGGCATGTAATTCATTCGCTTTGGAAGATGAAAATCGATATGATCATCCCAGTCCCTTCGATAGATTTCTTGCCGGTACTCACCCTTTTGGAGATGTTCCACGAGCCAAAGTTGAAGTAGCAGATTACAGCCTTCGAAGTTTTTGGCTCCTTGTTGACACCTTTCTAGGGCTCGTTATATTTCTGCAATGATCATTGGTACGAGGCTGAATGGTTGTCCATCAATTCTCTCTATTAGAGTTTTGGTTACCATAGCTAGTCTGGTGTGGATTCTTGCCTTCTTAGTTTGAAGCACGATCAATCCCAGGAAGCAAAATATGAACACAAAGACCCTCCGGTGAATATGTCTCAATGACGTGATGGAAAATTCGTCAGGATAGGTACGGTAGGATTTGCTATGACAGTACCTTTCATACAAATAATCAAAAGGGATATAGGAGTCTTTCAGACATGTCAGTTTAGGATTTTTCTTCAAACCCATCATCTTGAGGAAACTCCTCTCTTGCGGTTCTCAAGCATCAACAAACACGGAGTTTCCCATGGTATACCAGCCAACCCCTATTTCTTCTAGCAAGGGTGTCATTTCAATATCCCCAAAGCGGAATACTGACCGCGTCTGTTTTTGGCCGTGAGATAATATCTTCCTCGATCCTCATATTTGTGCTATACCTGTTGTAGACATCGTTCCACGTTATTGTTGGGAATTCCCCATAAACTCAGGTGAGCTGCAATTTCCGAGATGACCCACAACCAACAAGTCTCTTTTAGATTACTGTATTTATTTTTTGTTCAATATTATATTCCGGACAGTTGTTGTATTACGTTATTTCTTAGAAATTGCTCATGCACATGTGACACCGGGTTCGAGGATGTCTATGGGTTTATTCAGGAATTTTAAAAGTTGTTAAATGTTTCATTATTTACTCAATGAAATTTATTATGTATTGTTTAAACGTATAAAAGAAGTGGTTTCGGAAATATTTAAAATGAGATTTTTAATTAAGTATGTTGGTTGGCTAATAATTATATTTGATTTTGTGGTTCTACAAATATGTGATGTATTTCAATACTGGTTGTTAAGCAATAGATGCTAAGCATAAGTAAAGAGAATAAGATATGCAAACAAATGATATTGCAAGATTGGGCCTCGAGCTGGCTGGAACAGGGGCTTCGAGGTCTAGTTAGGGCAGTTAGCAATGAACAATTGATGAAGAAACAATGATAACGAAGGCCTCAAAGATAGCCTTTTGCAGTTAATAATAGGCAATAAATGAAGAACAATATATGAACAATAAATGAACAAGCAATAAATTTGTAGATGAATTGTTGAGCACGTTCAGGCAAGAAGATCAGAGAATGTTGTAGTGTATTCCATATTCATCCCTTAAAAAATGACAAGGATCCCTTTAATATAGGAGAGGAGAATTTCAACATAGTACATGTCTAATAATGATGAGGAAATGCTATTGATACAGCTGTATAATGGCTCAGTACGGATTTGTACTATTTTTTTGCAGATTCGGTCAGCTCTAACCACGTGTCCTTGGGAGCTTTCCCGCCTTTCCATGACGATCATCGATTTGTACCGCCCCGAAATTGACCATAGTGAACTCTGATATGCTCCCTCAATGGATGCACCTCGGGGTCACACTTCAAATTTTGCTTCAAGCTTCTTGAGGTCGGGCGTGGAGTGCCACAGTGGCCCTAAAGTCAGACTCCCCAATTTCGGTCGTATACAAATAGTCCTCGCGTTTCTTACAATGAAATGATAAGCAACGATCTTGAGTTCTTGCCTCTTCGATACCCCCATTGTGATGTCCCCAGTACAATGTCTCAAGAAGTGGCTTTATAAGAGTAGTGCCGACGAGACCCATACCCGCCAAGTTTTCCACCAGGCAACAATTTTCTTCGCTTTGTCAAAAGCTTTTGCTCTTTAATAGGCTATAGCCTTTTCTTCATCTACCATTGTTTCAGAGGAAGTTCTGGAAGATGCCACTCTAAAGATCGAAATGGAGTCCCCGAGGAAAAGGTTCTCGAAGATGTTTCTCTCGAGGATATACCCCCGAAAGTAGATTAGGCATTTGGCTATTGTGTTTTGCTTCTTTGTTTCTATGTAAGGGCCCCTCGTGGAATTTGTAAACATCTTTTATTAATATAAGAATTTCTTCATTTTGCCTTCGATATGTGTTGAACTCCATTCTGCTTTCATTTGTGAAAAATCCAAGTGTACGACTCCAATGATTAGTCCGAATACTGGGCCCGAAATATAATGAACCCTTAGATTTTCAATTGATTACTATGATGCTCCTTAAAGTCCTTTGTTATTCCTCAGACTAAGCTTAGATTGATTTGATGCGAACTTAGGTCACCGGGACTTCCGAGTTCGATTTGAGTGAGAGATGGGTCTTAATTTTTGAAATAGAGTAGCTCTTTTGGGCTCCGTAGATAGTCCTCTAATGAAAATTTTCTCGAACTCGAGTAGCCCTTGGGCTTAGTAGTCGAGTGAATATTTGCTCGAACTAGAAATAAAGACAGCCCTAAGGCTTTATAGAGTCCCCGAGTGAGAATTTGCTCGAACTTGGTTAGCCCCTGGGCTTAATAGTCGAGTAAGTGCTTGCTCAAACTCGAAATAAAGATAGCCCTTAGGCTTTATAGATAGTCCCCGAGCAAGAACCTGATCGAACTCGGGTAGCCCTTGGGCTTAATAGTCGAGTGAGTGCTTGCTCATACTCGAAAGAAAGATAGCCCTTAGGCTTTATAGATAGTCCTTCGAGAACTTTCTCGAACTTGGGTAGCCCTTGGGCTTAATAGTCGAGTGAGTTCTTGCTCGAACTTGAAATAAATACAGCCCTTAGGCTTATAAATAGTCCCCGAGTGAGAATTTGCTCGAACTCGGATAGCCCTTAGGCGTAATAGTCGAGTGAGTGTCCACTCGAACTCAACTTGTAGACTGCCCGATGGAAATGGGCTTCAACATATCTCTGCCCAATCAAAATGCCTCGGGTTGCTCTACTGGGGCCGATGAGACCGAGCCGGTAGATGCGAAATCGACCTTCGAGGAAGCTCAGCGGCTCTGCTCTATGGTGAGATTTGAAGTCATTATTACTCTTCTAACTTCATACCTTCTTTCTCATAGGCCTTCGATAAGCTCAAGTCTGAGCTGCCTCGTTCTGAGGCTAAGTTACGTAATGCCTTTAACGGGAAGAAATCTCTTAGGCTTCTTTGTGATAGGAAGTCAAGAGAGTTGATACATCTTTGATCGGAGTTGAACTGAAGCTATGACTACGAAGGTGACCTCGAGAAATGGGCAACCTCTATTTTGATGGAATACATGCTTCTTATCCCTTCTTTGGAAACTAACGTTTTGGTATCTTAGTTGAATAGAAAGACAGGGACGCTGGAACGCCTTCGAGGCGAAGCCAACCAAGTTAATTCTGAATTATGGGTGTTTAACGGGTAGGATGGGACGAGCTGAATGGGAAAAACCCCAACCTGTTCGGTTAGCGGGCAGGTTGTTAACGGGCTGGGGATAGTGGGCTTTTAGTGGGCTAGTTTTTTTCGGGTTTTCCTGGGCCCCTACGGGTTAGGGCTAGAGCGGACTCCGGCAGGCCGAGCTCCAGTTTTTTTTTTAATTAAATTTTATTTTTCTTATTCAATGTTATTGGTAGTTAAGTATTCGCAAACTTTTAAGGGTTATAATTAAACTTTAAAATTCTAAATTTGAAATTATAAAATTGAAAATTTGAATTTTTGAAATTAGAAACTTAGATAGTTAAGTATTGCAAACTTTTAAGGGCTACAAAAAATTATTTAATAAGACCAATAGGCAAGTTCAAAACTTTAAATTATATTCTTCATACTTCAAATTAATTTGCAAGTTATTTTTTAATTTTTGAACTTGCAAATTAAAAGTTTACAACAAAAATAAAAATAATAAATAGTACATCATATATTTTGCATCATTTTACTAAGTTCTTCCATGTCAACATAACGTTCTATGTTTCCGACATTGGTTGAATTGGATCCATAAACCATTATATCTCCAATTTCTTGGTGCTCCTCTTCGTCTACCTCGGCACGCCCTTGATTTTGCCGTTCTGATCTTATCTAATCTTTGAAGCACACTAGAATTTCCAAAGCGTTGCTGCCCAATGAATGATGGGTATCTCCTAGCTGCTGCCTTGCTTGGCTAAATGCGCTCTCTGATGCGACTATTGAAATCAACACATTTAGCACGTCTCTAGCCATGGCCGAAAGAACGGGAAATTGATTTGAGTTGCTCTTCCACCAACCCAGTGGTTGAAAATCCTTTGTGAGGGACTCTGGTGACTTTTGCAAGTAGAATTGTAGTTCATCAATATTCTTGCTACTAGTTTGTTGATGCTCTCCTAGTGTAGACCAAATCTGATAATCTTGAACACAATCATCATCATCCACTGTTGTTCCAGATGTTGAAGGATTAGTTGAAGAATATTTGCATCTACAACCGAAGAAGCATCAACAATGTTAGCATAATAATTATATAAAGTTTATAAATGTGTGTGTACCTCAGAAAGACAAGTGTCAATATCAGGAGTTTCAATTAGTCCAATATCCATATAAGTATATAAAGCTCTAATTAATTGGCGACACTTTATAATTTTGACAGTAGGGTTTAAAATAGCACCAATTAGGTAAATGTAGGGAATTGAGTAGAAATGCTTTTTAAACTTAACTAGCATAGATTCAACAACAGTAACAAATCCTTCTTTCTTCTTCAAATTATGTAGTAAAAGAGAAATTTTAGCAATATGAACTAAACCATTTGAAATGGTAGGATAATAAGCTCCGGTAAACTCAAGTGTAGCGACATAAAATTTTTGTAAAAATTATACAACATCATGAATGACATCCCAAGTTCTAGATGTTAACAAACAGTTAGGATCGGTACAATGAGAATTGGCAACTTTAGTTATAGGCATTCTATATTTATAACAACATCTTAAGAACAATAAGCATAATTAAACCTAGTAACTATTTCTTCAGGCATGAGTCTTGGTTTTAGTCCATAGTGTACACATTTTTCCTTAAATGCATTTAATCTAGCAAATCTATTATTTCCTTGAATTATACCAACAGCTCTCCCGACTAAAGTAATTTCATCTCTAAATAATTCAAGGCTACTCTTCACAATCAAGTTATAATTATGACATGCACATCTAACATGAAATATTTGAGAAAGTGGTGGGTGTAGATGCAATTTTAATATTGTAATAGCAGCATTGTTGTTATAAGCATTATCAAATGACATACACTAAACTTTTTCTGCAAGATTATAAAATATAGCACCTTCATGTATAGTGTTACTTATTAATGCACCAGTATGACTTTGATCTTCATCATATTTAAAAGCAATAATACGTTTTTGCATACAAAAATTATCATCTATCCAGTGGCATGGAACAGTCAAATAATCATTTCCGTTTACAGCACGACCAATATCAGAAGTAAGAGAAACTTTACAAGGAAGACTTGCGAACAAATAACGTATATATGTTTGATATTGTCCAAAAAGCCTAAAGATATCAGCTCTACAAGTACTTCTAGGAATGCCTTTAAACATAGGGTTATAAATTCTTTGAATATAAATAACAAGATACGGAAAAGAAGCAAAACTAAAAGGTAAACAATCTAAAACAAACATTTTAGCTAATTCTTCCCGATATTTCTTAATATCGTATTTCCCAAATAACTACCCAGTACTCAGGTTAAGTCTTTGTTGCCCAGATGACTCATCTACTCCCCAATCAAGAGGGTGTTTCTCTTCTATATGCCTACGAAGTTGACCTGTTTCCCTCCTTTACCGGGCTCATATTTATAATGTTCACTACAAATTTTATATTTTACATAATTTTTTTGATCTTCTAGTCTTTCAAAAAACATCCAACACTTACTTCTTAATCGTCGATTATTCTTAATAGGGAGAGGAGGCCTACTTGTTGCACCCCTAATATTTTGAGTTTGGCTAGCATTACCAGGTGTAGGTGGTGGTGTTTCAAGATTATCGGGTGATTGAATATCATCTAACAAAGCATCTAAATCATCATCTACACCATAATTTTCTTGCATTCGCTCATAATCTATATTTAAATTTTCGTAAACTTTTAGAAATATGTGTAAAGCTACTAGAAGAACCAACACCACCTCTTGTTCTTTTTGAAGTTTTCTTACTACCTCTATTAGTGCACGCTTTTTTGGCCGCTCTAAGTAAATCCATTATATAAATTAAACTATTAAAGTAAGAAATTAAATTAAGAAACTAAATTAATAATTCTAAATAATAAAATAAGTGTACACCAAATAAGAGAAAGAGATGGAATGAGTGTACCGGGATTCCTTATGCTGCACTAATTTTGAATTTTTGATATCAAAATTCAAACATCAATTGATAGACCGAAACTTTATAGTTAATAATACTTGAATACTTGATACCACTCTTCACTTGAATAATTGATATTTGATAATAGTAATTTTGAAATGGCTAAACTAAATAATTGATGAAACTTGAAATAATAAATAATTGAGAATTTGAGATTTGAGAATTTAAGAACTATAATATCAAGAGAGAATTGCGACTTCAGAGAGAATTAGAGTAGTAAGAGAGTGAATTGTGATAAAAAAATGAAGAAGAAGGGGGCTATTTATAGATTTTAAAAGTTTTAAAAAGTAATTTTGCAATTTTTAATTGGGGGAGGGGGGGAGGGGGCAAAAGTGGCCATTTTTGCAAAATGTAGCCGTTCCCCAACGGTCATTTCTCAATTTGACCGTTGGGAACGATCTAATTAAATTTTTTTTTTAAATTCCAATGGTAACCGGGCTGCTAACGGGCTGCAGCCCGTGTTCAACCCATTAGGAGATTTTGGGTTCAACGGGATAGGGGTTCCATTAATCTAAATGTGAATGTCCACAACCTGCCCTCCTAAACAACTCGTCTCAGCCTGTCCAAGTGTGAACAGTAGCGGGCTGACCCGGGTTGAAGCAGGCTGAAAACGGGTCAGCCCTGCCCGATTAACAGGTTTATTCTGAATGCAATGCATTGAAGGCACGTATAGATGATCATGTTGCGGATAAAAGGAACGCTTTGGCTAAGGCCTCCGCCCTCGAGATATAACTTCGTAATGCTCAAGAAAGCGACTTGGTCCAGACGAGCAGGATTGCTAAGCTTGAAACATAACTTTTGAAGATGAAGGCCGAAGTTGTGGACGCCCGAGGCGAAGCCGAAGAGGTTCGAGCAAAGGCTGATAAGAAGGTGGCCATCTATCTGAATGATGCTTGTTGAAGCTCGTACGAAGCTTGAGGAGGCTTACGATCGAGAGAGCAGAAGCAATGAATATGTCCGATGCAGATCTAGAAGGGAAACTCTCGAGGGGATTCATGGTAAGGGCTTCGATCCTCGGAGGGGATAGAGCAAGCCGAGGTGGGTAAGCTCGATGCCAAGTTCCTCGTTTCTGATGCTGAAAACAACGAGGAGGAGGAACGTGAGGGAGTTGATCCTCAGGGAACCGATTGAGACATAGTCCCTGAGGGGGAAAGACTAAGTTTTTCTTTCTTGTTCTTTGTATAGGGCTCCCTGTAGGAGTGTTGTAAATGTATCATTGTACATTATTTATAATAAAAAAGGAACCCTTGGGTTTTCCCTTTATATAAATTTCCACTTGCTTATGTCTTTGTTTATGTTCTGAGTTGTGATGCTTGTAGATAATTAGTCTGATATGTTGGACTTTAAGATAAGAACCCATAGGTTTTCAACTCATTGGCCCTTAGGCTCTTTAGGTCGGCTATTGGGCTCTTTAGGATGGCCCTCAGGCTCTTACGCATTGGCCCTTAGGCTCTTTAGATCGGCTTTTGGACTATTTAGGCTGGCCTTTAGGCTCTTTAGGTTGGCCCTTAGGCTCTTACGCATTGGTCCTTAGGCTCTTACGCATTTGCTCTTAGGCGCTTTTTAGATTGGGTCGATGCGACCTCTAATATGGCTATAGTTTTCCCTATTTGTGCTGAAGACTTTGAAGTTTTGATTATGCCTTGGCATGTTTTGTGTTCGTCCGACTCTTTGACGGCTCAAATAAGAACCTCGATTATGAGTCGATATGTGATGATAATTGAGTACCTCGGGAGGTTCTCTTGAAGGCTGATTTTTCAGAGCCCTTTTGCTGAAGGCTGATTGTCTCGAGGCCTTTTCATTGTTTGCAGTTGATATGATCAAAGATCTTTTGCTTATTCCGATTAACTGGTTCTTTTTAAAGTATTTGAAGGCCATTAGTTTTATAGCGGCAGTCAGACGTCTCCGAGCCACGTTAATTCGGTCGTAGCCTTTTAGTTCAACCGTAGCCTCTATGTTTGGCCGTAGCTTGTAGCCCCCGGGTGCGGTGACCTTGTCATCTATATCGAGGGTAAGCTTTTTTAGGGTTCTTACAAGTTTGAATATATAGCCTTGGCCTTAATATCGGGATTATTCCTTTTTAAGGTCTTATAAATTTGAGTACGCCTTGTTGAGGTCTTATAAGCTCGGTATTGCCTTAATAAGGTCTTGTAGTTTGGGCATGCCTCGTTGAGGTCTTATAGATTCGATGCTGTCTTACTGAGGCCTTACGAGCTCACATTAATTCAGTCGTAGCCTTTTGTTCTATCGTAGTCTTTATGTTTGGCCGTAGCCTTTAGTCCCCGTGTGCAGTGACCTTGGTATCTATATTGAGGGTATGCCATTTTAGGGGTCTTACAAGTTTGAATATATAGCTTTAGCCTTACTATCGGGGTTATGCCTCTATAAGGTCTTATAGGTTTGGGCATGCCTCATTGAGGTCTTATAGATTTGATGTTGCATCACTGAGGGCTTACGAGCTCGAAGTTGCCTGATTGAGATCTTACGAATTCGAGTTTTCGATGGCTCGATGAGCTGACTGTTGATGATAGTCCCCGAGTGTTCGAGAGTTTTTGTCCGTTGAGCGTCGTCTTATGAGAAAGTAGTGAACTTCTTCAAGGCAAAAAGTGTTTTGATAAGCGAAGACTCAATTACTTGATATATGCGTATATGCTTTTTTCCTTTGCAGGATCGATTATTCTACATGGACATGGTTCATTTGACCGTTTGGCCCAATACAACATTCTCCTATCGAGATCCCCCTAGTCATACTTAGATTTCTTCAGAGAGGTAACCTCCGAGGGTGATGCCACCCGGTATTTGAGGTTGATCGAAGAGAAGCCTTGAATACTTGATGAGTTCTCCTTAGGTAGCATATGGATGTTGTCTCATTAAAAACCTCGTTGGTAAAACCCATTTGGGATAAAAACCCGATCTAAGGGGAAAAGAGTGCAATGCATGCTTTAAAACCCAAGGTATTCGAGCTGGAGGGTGCTTCGATTCCTCACAATCGAACACCTGCAATAAGTTAGTATAAAACATAAATGAAAAGAGAGAGGGTTGTACCTTAGCAATGACAGCGTTCGAGCCTCGATACGTTTCAATTTCTTGCTTTGAGGACGCAGCACATTCCATTATTCACTCGTCCAGATGTAGCCGAGAATGTCGGTTTTGGTTGTTACCTGGCTGTTTGCTTGTCTCTTGGCTTCTTCGATGTAGAGAGTGTTAATGGCGGTGCCATGTCGTGCACCGCAAATATCTCTCTTGTCGCATGCTGCTCCCCGTACACTGCTTTTACTCCATGCTTGGTTGGAAATTCATCATTTGATGAAGGGTTGATGGAACTACCCTCATACTGTGGATCCACGGCCTTCCAAGTAAGGCATTGTATCTCATGTCATATTCGATGACATGAAACTTGGTATCTAGGATTTTTCTGGCCACGTTGACTGGGAGGATGATCTCCCATTTTGTTATCACGCTCTCCATGTTGAATCCATTGAGGACTCGAGAGGCGGGTATGATCTAGTCGATCATTCTGAGCTGCTCCACCACCCTCGACCTGATTAGATTGGCCAAGCTACCTAGATCCACGAGCACACGTTTAATTTGAAATTTATTCAAAAGAAAAAAAATTATTTGTGCGTTATTATGAGGCTGAGACAAGGTCTCTATGTCATCTTCACTGAATGTGAGAGCATCCTCTTGTATGTAACTCCGAGTTCGCTTTTCCCTAGTGATGGATATTTTTTTCCATTTGACAATAGGTCCCTGTGGGGCGTCGACCCCTCCAATGATCATGTGAATGACGTGATGTGGTTCTTCTAGTTCGTTCTTCCTGTTCGCCTCTCTTTCCCAAAATTGGTTTTTAGCTCGGTCGCTGAGGAATTCTCGAAGGTTCCCTTTGCAAATCAGTCGGCTACCTCTTCTCGAAGTTGTGTGTAATCCTCGGTCCTATAACTGTGAGTGCCGTGATATTTAGTATCACGACCCAAATCGAAGGGCCACGATGGGCACCGATGCCTTACTCAACCGAGTACTGATGTAAAATATCTTTCTTATCATACTATCATGAGTAGATGAGCTAGCAAACCCGTCATGAGATAACAAAAATAAAATATAAGGGAATACTCAACATATAACAACCCAACATGATATAGAAGCTTATACATGTGACATACGGGTCTATAAGGTCTATATGACCATTTGTAAACTCAAAACATAGGCCGGCTAGGCCAAACAAGTATCCATACACTTGACATATGTCTATAAGCCTCTAAGAGTACATAAGATCATAAAGGTCGGAATAGGGCCCCGCCATACCAATAAATACATATCCAAAGCATACTGACAAAATAGGTAACTCTAGAGCAAATGGAGTGCACCAACACCTCCGCTGAGCTGATAGCCTACTAGGAAGACTTTCAACCTACCAATCGACCTACGGGCATGAAACGCAGGGTCCCCAGGAAAAACGGACGTCGGTACGAATAAAGTACCAAGTATGTAAGGCTAGTAAGCATAAACAAGAACAATAATGTAAAGTGCGACAGAGGAGATACAACCTATAACATCTGAGTGCCTCTGGGGCTACTGGCATGAAATGCATGATACATATATATACATAAACTTTTGAAACATACACCTTTGTGGGCATCATCATCATATCGTACCCGACCTCAAAGAGGACTCGGTAAAAATGTACCCGGCCATTATAAGGCTCGATAGAATCGTACCCGGCCACGTGGAGCTCGGTAAAACCCAACTGATTAATGGTTGCACAATAGGTGTTGTACCCGAATGACTATAGCGCGACTCTATAGAGTAAAGTAGATACATATATAATGCATGCTGAACTCATGGAATCACGTTATAAATCTTTCGGAGTGACGTATAGTCGTTGCACCTTCTATTAACATTATGGACATCATACCATCAGTATGAACCTCAATAGAATTTAAGCATCATACATACATGCTTAGAATAATTTTATAAGGAAAGAATAACATGGACAGCCTTAGTTGCTAGCAGTAGATTCGTTATGAAAGAGCATATTCATTTCACTTTAGGTCATGCCAAAAGAAAGAAGGAAGTGCCTTCATTTCACTTTAGATCATGCCAAAAGAAAGAAGGAAGTTCCTTAACATACCTTAAAACAGTGGAGTACTTAATCCCTTCCAAGCAACTCTTCAAATAAGTCAACTCAATCTATCATAGTATAAGGACATTCAAAATCAGGGTTGAGCAAAGGCTAAGTCTGTAATTTAAGCTAGTAGCTCATTTACGTAAATTCGGGCAGCATCTCCCCTATAACAAGGGACTCCTCCAATACAATATACCAACAACAAAAACTAGAGAAATCCATGAACATATAAATATCAATAACAAGACACCATATAACAACAACAAGTCACAACTACTTCACTTCAAGCAGCAAGCTCCGATTGGAATCCGTATATCCCATATCACCCCTTATAGACTTCTTATATTAACTTAACAGTATCATTAACATGATAATGAATTAGTTCATCAATTATTCCACCCTTATATCATATATTTATAACAAAGTAAATAATCCACAACTCCAACTATCTTCAATTAGAAACTTTATTCACTAGTTCATGTCAAATCCAACCATTTAACTTAATCAAAATCAAGATAAACCTTAAGCAGATGAAAGAAAAATTAAAAATACCTCATACAGTAGCTTCAAGTCAAACTCCAAGTTATATTTAGCTTACAACAACCCTCAATGACAATACAACACCATAGAAGTGACTTAAGCTAATCCAAGTATTATCTTGTAGTTTATCATCCTAACTACTTAACCAACATACAAGCAAGCTTAATCAAAATTAGTAGGCTGTTGTACACACCTTATCCAGTAGCAACAACTTGAAATTTTAGCACAAAACAGCCCACAACTATCCTCAATGACAACACAACCTCAAAGAGGTGTTATTCTTCATTTTTGATGTGGAAATATGGTGTAATCCATTTGCAAGACTTGAAATAACCTAGGGTTGATATTAAAACCATGGAAAAGTATTTTAAAGAACATAAAAAACTTAAACCAACCTCCCACACGAGCTGGAACCATCCAAAAATCATCAACCACAAGAAGAACAAGAAACTTACTAGCGCCGCGGGATTCTCGATACTTGATTTGTTTGTTTGCCCTTTTTTTGGGTCTTGGATCATGAGAGAACCTTGAGAGAGTGTTTCTAGGGTTCCAAGGTTTGAATATACTGAAAATAATGACTTAAAATGAGGTTGAGGCATCTTATATATATATCCATATGTCTCAAACCGCCTATGTGGGCCCCATTGAGAGCTAGTTGGCGCAGTCTCGCAAACATGCGGATATCTATCTAGTCATATGTTGTATAAATGAATGGTTTAATGCGTTAGAACCTATACTTGTAGATATTCAATTTGATATGTAGATCATCCCTTGATTCCAAGTATATTGGAAGAAATGTTCAGGTACATTTGACCTAAATTGTAGCACATTATGAATGCAACTTGTGATGACCTTTGCCAACTTTTGTTCCACAACTCGCTTGACTTAGAAACATAACACAAGAACTATCATATGACTAAAATAAATCATAACTTAACCTCCTTATCATGTTAATAACCCTTGTCTCACCCCAAAAGTATATGTTATAACATTCCAAACATGTCGACTTTCGACGAAACTTATTTTCTTCAGTTCATTTAGCTTCCAAGCTTTCCAACCCTTTTGGTACTTGTTATTCATTATCTTAAAGATTTTTAACCTCCATGATAAAATGATGAACTTACATTATGCACTTCAAAAAACGATCTCATTTCCGAGCTTCCATCAATTGGCTTACGACATATTCTCACGTACGAAAACATGGGATGTAACATCATTCCTCCCTTTGGAACATTCGTCCTCAAATGTTGAATGATGCATTTATCAATCTCATAAATTGTAGCTCTTACGAATACTTTAATATTCTTCTTGACATCTAGGAAACTATTCTGTAAATAAATCCAAGGGCCAGGGTATTCTCCCCTTTAGGCCTCTTTCTCATACCACGATCTGTGGTCGGAATTCTTCCAATCTCGTAACTGTTGTTACCTTCTGTCATGCATCATGTACAATAGTGTACTTGTATGTGTGACTATGCAACTTTTCTCTCCTTTTCTCTCCAGCTTTTTGCCAATGTTTAGGCCTCACTTTGGGAACATATACAGAACTATGATAAGATTTCCTTCTAGGCATCTATGGGTGTACTAAAGTTTTTTGCTTGGTACTTTGTTGAAATTACAACTATTGCTATACCCATAGACTCGATTATCTATGCTTATGGTTTTACTACATCTAGGTAGGTGATACTATATCCTAACTCTTACTTCGGTTTATTATTACTGAGGTCTGCCACCCAGATCTGGGTTACTCTTTCGCTGCTTGACATATATGTATAAATCTAAGTCCTTTAACACTTCCTCATTACTGTTCATCTTAATAATGAAGGTCTAATCTCATCTCATACTATACAACTTTTATCCATCCATTGGTGATTCACCATAATGTTGATCCATAATCTACCACTGATAATTTGAAACCTCTTACATAATACATTGTCAATAGGGCTTATGTCTCATCAAGGAACATCTAAAGTGATTTTCCCGATCCACCTAGGAACGATACTCTACTTCAATAACCATATTTCATAGCATCCTAACATGATTCATCTAATGGGGGTATTCCAATCCCGTGCAATTCATAAAATCCCTTTTATTTAAATTATTTCTCAATCAAAGGCCTAAATGTCATCCTCTTATCTATCATAATTACACCTTTATTCTACTACCGGGGAAGTATTTCATCTCTTCTAATTGCTCCTAGTCTTAGACTCCTTTGTTTTCATTAAGGTTGTGCCGAGCTTTTTATTATATACGGAAATCATCAGATCCCTTGTTTTGATGGGTTTAATCCCGATGACTTACATATTCTCGTAACCTTTTCACTCACCTTTTCATATCCTTACTCCTATCTACCTAAAACCTTGTTGCTCTACAATATTTTACCTTATGACCTACACCTATCTATTTATACTACTCACAACCTTCCTTTAACTTGTTAGCACCATAAATTTTCTTTCGTGCCTTCTCAATTGTCCTTAAATAGGCAATTACTTTTCCTGGTCGTTCTAACACTTGTTGGTTGAATACTTGGCTTGTCTTATTGCCCACGAATACTGTAATTTCCTGTACCTTATATGATCTTAAACATCACCTTTGATTTTTTTATTTTTTTCCCCATTTATTAGCCACGATAAATGCCACTTTCTTATGGAGTGTATACAATGTTGTAGTGAGAGTGTTGTTACAAGATCATTTACTCTTTAGCTCACTGTGTTTAGGTGGAAACATTCATCCTTATTTCCTCAGCTAGTCTTTTGTTGTAGTAATTAGGGAGACCTTCTGGCTCCTATAAAGTTGCGAGCTTGTTATATCGTACACCCAAAGGAAATTTTCGTTATTCTTACTCTCCATTAATAATCCTTAGTCACATAACTTCATGCCCTTGTGCTCGTAGGGTTACATCTAAGCTCGAATTTTGATTGTCTCCTTAGTGTCAGTCTCTTTTATCTTCATAAACTTAAACAGTACCTTTTAACTGCCTCAACTCCTATCTGAAATTTTTTAGATTGCGATCTCGTATCTGCAAGACTAAATTCCCTATGATGCGGTTCACTACATTTACATTGCATGATCTATTGATTTATCTGTGACCTCTTGTCTAGCCATAACCAGGCTCTTCTTGAATAAACTACTAAGTACTCGTTGGTCCATTCTCATATATATATTCTGCATAATCTATCTTGGGATATATCCTTTGTCTTAACTTACCTCTTGCCACTAGCTCATGATGTATCAAGTGTCCATTCCTAACCAGAAACTTTTACTGCCTCTCTCAGGTGTCGTGCTTGCATAATTTTCTAGAGTCGCAACATATCTGTAGGAACTGAGTAAATGCAACATCATCCCTTTCTCCTTTTATCACATTCTTCTTTTACCATTCCATAGTTACCTGAACCTCTTAACTCTGACTTAATACCATATTACACCATATTCCCCCCTTTAGGGGAGTACTAAGATTTAGTACTACGACGATCTACCTATAGATATTTTACCTCTTCATCTTTGACATCTTTTCACATTATCAATGAACCTTAATCACCTTATGGTAACCTTCTGTACCAGGGATAACTAAATTTCTTATGCATGAAGGTGACACCTAGTGTAACTGGCACACTTAGTCCCTTAAGATTAACTCTTATCAGAGTGCTTGCTTTAGGTAAGCGACTTCCTAAATGACCTCTAAAGGTTATTCGTCTGTTGTCTATTTTATTATTATTGGAGCATGATCTCTGAAATTCTCATGATGTCAACCATTATCAAATCCTCCAGTCCTTAATTCATGTTCGGTTTTATCTTGTTTACTAGACCATACTAATTTCTGTTACTATAGGGGGTCTAACTTAGCTTTCAGATAACCGCGTTTGACTCACCAACTCATTTCTCGAAATAAAGATATGACCTTTGGCCTATACTATATTATTGTCTAAAGGCCTATCACCTCTTGTCTTTTCCTTCACTTGACTATAGACTCTGTCATTCTGTCATATTTTGATTTACTATTATCATCCATTTATCACATCTTACTCATAATGCTTCAGTTACTCTCTTCTTATTCTCCGGCTAATATTTATGTCTATCACTTTATTCTGATAACTTCAACAAAACATTCTTTCACTTGTAACTCTCCTTGCTTGATCTCACTGGCTCTTTAGGTCACCTAGCATTCTCTCTTTACTAGAAACGGGAGCCATACAAAGGTAAATATTTATCCCTTCTAGGATTCTAGTGCGAATCTTCTAAAATTTTTCAGACATTCTAGTATTCATATCTAAATGTACTGTTATAGATTGCAACATCGGGGTGTCTCACAATGAAAACTATTACCACATTTGCAATATCCTTCGAAAATGTTGGCTAAAGATAATAATCCATCTACCATTTTGGGTTACTCTAACCCCAATTGGATCTTGCTATCCCCTTCTTCTCTTAAACTATATATGTCAACTCCCATAGGGCATAACTAAGATGGGCGTGGCTAATTGTACATACCTCTGTTACTACTGAAGGTAACTCAAAATGCTTATATTTCTCTTCCTGAATTGCAAATGCTGATAATCTTCATTAGCCGGGTACCTCATGTTGATACACAATACACAATTATTTTATATATTTTAAAATATGCAAAATACCTTCAAAATAGTCTATATAGGCATATATAAGTATATCCCAGGGTTGCACTATTTTTCTTAAGTTTTCAAGGATTTTTAAATCAATTTACTGTCATATTTTATCAACAAAAACCCAATAATTGTCAACAAAATTATCATTTTCGGTGATTCATTTATTGGATTTTCATATTTATACTAAAATATAGATAAGATATTTTTCACATATTTTTACAAATTTATTTGGTATTTTTAAGGATAAAATTGCATAATTGCAATATTAGCCATTTTTAGGTTTAAATTCGTCTCATATTTATAAAATGGGATTTTATATTTTTAAATTCATAATTATATATGATAAATTATTTTACTACTTTTAATTAATTTTTAGAAATTCATTTACTATTTGTTATAAATTAAATAAGAAAAAAGAGGCTATTTAACTTATAGCCACATTTGGCCACTTAATTTGGCCTAATAAAACCTAATACCTATCCCAAATTAAACCAACCCAATACCCAAGCCCAATCCTAAATCTACCCGACCCAGCTCGGATCAAATCCTGGTCTTGATCATTTTTTATCAACGGTCTAGATATATGTTTACCTAATTAAGCCAAACGACCCCCCCCCCCCCCCC
>MU725857.1:36178-47600 GCA_026770625.1 Nicotiana glauca
CTAGAACCTTCCCCCCTTCCCCTCCTCTCCGATGAGTTCCCTTCATCTTCTCCGGCCACCTTCTGACCTGAATCCATGGTGTTTCACCACCCACCAAGCCACCTATGGCTCCTCATGTTTGGTTACTGAACCTTCATGACTCAACCACGAAGAGTTGGGTCCAGAATTTTGTCGATTCAAGTTCCACGGCCATCTCCGGCAAGCCGTGTTTGTTCGAGCCTAGCCTCAACTCCTCCTACTTAGATCCAAGCCTTTCTCGCCGTTTTGGTTCCTCTAAAAACCCTAGCTTTGAGGTTTTTCTAATCTCTTTAGATTTGTTCCAGATCTATGCTTTCGCTAAGCTTTTAAACGTTTTTCTGATATTTTTTTCAAAAATTATACATTCAAAACCTTTATTTTCTGATTTAGGGTTTTGAGTTATGCTTCTCTGATTTTCTTGTGTGTTTCTCTGATTTTCTGTCTTCTCTTGTGTGTTTTTCTACTATGTTTCTCCTACTGTGTTCTTATTAAATCTCTTCTAAAATATTTTTCTATTATATTGCTCCTACTGTGCTCTTGTTAAGATTCTCCTACCATGTTCTTATTTGTTTCTTCTGCCAGTTCTTCTACTGTGAGTGGCATGTTACTCTTTTACTTTGTTTCTCAAGAGTTTCTGTTATTGAAAAGGCATGTCAAAGGTCCTAGTTCCTTCATGCTTTGAACTTGTTTTGACTAGTGTCTTTTGCTTTATTGATTACTTGCCTTCTCTTACCTCGGCACTCGGTTGATGGTAAAACCCTAAAATTTAGTGGTTCATCCGAGTTTGAAAACACTGGATATGTGAGATGTTTGTTCTTCATATTTAAAGCTGTCTGATTTCAGAAACCCTAACTATTTCGAGGTTCTGAAGTTGTTTCTCAACTGAGTCTCGAAATTCTTTGTCTCAACCCCTGTCTCTTTAAGCAATTCTGATTTTGCACTAAACTTTTCTAAGGTCTTTTACACTGGATCTTTTGTATGCTACTAAATGCTAGTTCTCTTCTACATTGCTAACCTATGTGACTACCATGATCCTATAGTCTATTATCTACTGATTTTGCATTGACACGACATCTTCTTTCAGCTTAACATGTTTGTATGCTCTTTATATGTGCTGAACTTCCCTCTAAAATAGATTTCAAATTTATGATTAGTTCAGACTTCCTTCTATGTAGGTTTGATTGATTTCTTTCCTATTTGATGATTTCCCTATGACTCGATTTAAGTTATTTGACTTTCTTTAACTTTTCTGACTTGGTTCATTCATGGACCAGTGATTATAAAATATCTGATCCTTGGTTTACTGGCAACTAATTGATTTTTCTTACCTTATTTAAGCAACCATGTATTTCAAAATTATGTCCTTAAGTAACTTTTATGTATTTACCCCTAACTGCATGCTTTGTACAAGATGTTTATTTGATTTTTTTCCCCTTAAATAGTTTTTCCGTTTGAATCTGAGTACCTTATTTCTACCTGATTTTCACACAATAAATGCACGACTCTTTCATTACCATAGAGGACACTCATTCATAGTCTGAACTTACACTTATACACAATAGTATTCTCTCTTCTTGTCTGCAATGTTGCCTGTTTACAAGACCTAATACTTTTCTCTATTTGTTTCTTTGAAACTGGTATGTCCTAATTTAAGCTTTGAGCGCTACAACAATGTGTTTGTTTACTGCTTTTGTATCTATATCTACTACTGTTTCTGTATAGTTCCATACTCAAATTAACATGCTGATTTCTTTTTGCCTATTTCTATTATGAATCCCTATTCCCCACCCCTTTGTGTGTTTAAGATATGGATTGGAGCATGGCAATATGTAAATTGTTGCCCATGAACCAAACCTGATCCCTTGGGATCATAGACTCTATTAATGTGTGTTTGGACAAGCTTATGGTATGCTAGCATTCTCCATTGCTGGGCATGCCCACAGCCTGCCCTTGCCTCTTTCAATTTCCCTATCCCCCTGAACCCGTTATGTGTACTAATCTCCCTCTCCTTTCCCCTTTTCCCCTCTCTGAATTCTGCTTCTGCACTTGCACTCTCTCTTAGTCTCTATGTTCTACCCCCCTCTTGTGAGCCTTGCCTTGGGACCTTGAGCTCCCTCTGAACTTGGACACTTGAGGGCTAGCCCTTCCACACTGTACTTGTCCTAATCTGATAATGTATTTTGGGTGTGAGCATTGCCCGAAGTCCCCTTTGAGGCTCTTAGGGAACTTTGACATATCCAAATGGGAGAAAAGCTTTGGATCATGATATCTTGGAGTTGGTTTACCTCATATTTCAGACATGAAGTCTGAATAGGCTCTCCTTGGTTGTACTTTTAATTTCTGATGTATTCTTTTACTTTATTTTGGGCTGTAATAATTTGTAATAAACTCTTGGGGATGGCTAGTGAAAAAGGGCTGGTAACTATGTATGCAAACTATGCTGCTACGCCCACTAGGACACTAGAGATACATGTGCCTGTGCAACAAAAATGCACAGAAGTGTAGTATGAGTATGAAAACAACGTCTACCCTATGAGTATCACGTCTAATCTCGAAGAAGTAGAGACGAGAGGTTGACTTCGACACTTACTAGTGGTCCAATAATGTTATATCAATAATGTATTAAATAGTAAATTTTTATAAACTTGGTTGTAATTCATGGTTATAAACATGGTTGTAATTCAGTAGGAAATTTCCAAATTCCTTTTCATCAATTACACATATATTCTCAAGCCGGGAAAAAGGCAATAACCACTTCAATAAGTTTCAAGGCAAGCAATACAAGCATGCGCAAATCATGCCGAGATCGTACGGCCCGATCTAACAATATTAAACTGTGCACTACCAGAGGGTCGAATGGCGCAAACCATGGATGCATCTATTACCCCGCTCGCGAATCATACATGCGACACGGAAAAAAAAATCACCCTGCTCGCGAACCTTACGTGCGACGCAGGTACACATAGAAATACATGCTCAAACAGCAAATTAAGAATTTATCACGGAACATTTATCCAAATAAAGTCAATTCTCTTTTAATAATTTAAGAAAATAGAGTTTAATCCTTTTAGAAATCTAGTTACCAATTCGATAGGATTTAAGAAATTCAACTGCCATCAAGATTACAGATATTCCAAGTATAGCATGCTTTTGGATCGTAGACTACCCGAACTTACATATATTAGTAGCTACGCACAGACTCTTGTCACCTCGTGCGTATGTAACCCCCACAAATAGGAGCACATAACCAATTATTTTACCTATGGGGACAATTCCCTCTTACAAGGTTAGAAAGGAGACTCACCTCACTCCGAAGATCCATAACCGGCATTCCACGCACTTCCGAAGACTCGAATTGATTCTACTTGCTCCAAAACTAGCCAATAATTATGCAAATCCATTAATATTTGCATAAGTGCTCATTACAATCTAATTTATAACAATTCCTAGCCCCGATTGAAAAGTTAACAAAATCGCTCTCGGGCCAACATGCCCGGATTTTGAAATTTTTCGATGATTAAGCTTACCCATAATCCCACAAACTCAAATATATAATTTGCTCTCAATTTCATACCCAAAATCGTGGTCAAATTCCAACTATATAAATTTTCTAGGTTTACCTCAAATCCCCAAATTTATACTAATTTACATGCTAAAGTCCATACATAATCGATATATTTAACTCAGAATAGGTGGAGTTAGCTTACCTTGTCGTTGATGATGAAAAATCCCACTTGAAGCTCTCCAAAATCGTCCACACACAATAAAAATGGGGGGGAAAATGACTAACCCCTGATTTTAAAAGAACTTACTGCCTCTAGCACTTCCGCACCTGAAATCACACGACCGCTTCTGCGGTTCCGCAGGTGCGACCCCTCTATCGTTCCTGCGGTTTCTCTCAAGGCCGCCCTTTTCGCTTATGTGCCTCAACACCCGCAGGTGCGGTTTCTCTTCTACGGCGAGATGACCGCATCTGCGGTCCCAACTCATCCCCGCCAGTACCGCATCTGCGACCACAGGGCCGTTTCTGCAGCTCCGCACCTGCGGCCCTAGTCTCACAGGTGCGGTTACACCAGCAACCAACAACTTTAGCTCCTCTTTAATCTCCATTCGATCCGTTAACCACCCGGAATCCACCTGAGGCTCCCGAGACCCCAACCAATCATGCCAACTAGTCCCAAAACAAATTACAGACTTACTCGAGGCCTCAAATCATATCAAACAATGCTAAAATCATGAATCGATCTCCAATCCAAGCTTTATGAACTTTAGAATTTCAAACTTCTACTTTCGATGTTTAAACTTATCAAATCACGTCCGATTGACTTTAAATTTTGCACACAAGTCATATTCGACATTACGGGCCTACTCCAACTTTCAAAATTCGATTCCAACCCCGATATCAAAAAGTTCACTTCCGGTCAAACTTCTCAAAAACCTTCAATTTCTATCTTTAGGCAAATGACTCCAAAATGACCCGCGGACCTCCGAATTCACTTGTGATCATGCTACCTTCACTAGAATCACCATGCGGAGCTACTCCCAAACTTTGAATCTCAAACGGACATCGATAACACTGAAATGCACTTCAACCCAAACTTGTGAGATTTCTTCCAAAATGATAACTTCCATAATAGGCACCAAAACGCTTCCGGGTCATCCAAAACCCGATACGGGCATACGCCCAAGTCCGAAACCATTATACGAACCTGCTGGAACCCTCGAATCCTGATTCCGAGGTCATTTTCTCAAAAGTCCAATCCTAATTAATTTTTTCAACTTAATTTTTTTGAAGTGCGAATTTTTTTTCCAAATCAACTTCGAACTTCCCGAAATTCAATTCCGACCACGCGTACAAGTCATAATACCTGAAATGAAACTGCTCATGATCTCAAACTACTAAACGGCGCGCTAGAGCTCAAAACGACTGGTCGGATCGTTACACCAGGAGAGCTAGCGAGATATTGTGTAAAACAGTGCCCATCTAATACATTTATATGTACATATTAATAATTTACAGATATTCAGTAAACTTTTTTGGCGAAGTGGTGCCGGATGACACCGCTTACACCAAGGTGAATCTGCCCTTGCATCGTAGAGTCGGAGCCAGGATTTGAAGCGTGTGGGTTCAGAATTCTAGTTCATTTATGTTACTAGGTTCTAAATTAATAATTTATACATATTAAATGTATTTTTTAAGATAAATACAGTGTTTGGACCAAATTTACTGGATTCGGTCGAATCCGCAGGTCCTGCGCTAGCTCCGCCTCTGATTCATCGGGTGTTCGGCGGTGGTGTACCCAAGTGGTGGTTAGCGGGCTCAACTGAACCCGCTTCACAAAAAATCAATACTGTGTATATGTATAAATTAGGATTAAAGTTGTATAAATATTTATTTGAACCCACTTGACAACTACTATTTTACGATCAAAGTTATATACTTCTAAGATTGAACCCGCTTGCACAAAATTCCGGGTTCGTCACTGGTGTTCGGTACTCGCTTTAGGGTTCTGGTTAATTCGAATTCGTGTCGCGTAAGGCCTAAAAGTGAAATCGTTCCCTACCCAAAAATAATTCATACTCATAACTTAAACTCGAGGCTTATGGTTAAGAGTGGGTGAATCTTATCCAATATCCCACAATCCTCTGAGTGATACTCTTTTACACTCCACCGCAATGTATCTAATCGTATTCATCTGAATCTTGCACAAGTACTTGTATGGTGAGGAAAAGGAAATTAACATAAAATTTCTATGTGCAGTCTTTTTCTTTTTGCTTGTATATGCTGATTAAATATATCCCAATTAAGCCTCTTGCTTGATCAATATATATTGCCTCTTTACCGTTTATCCTCGATTAATCTTTTCTCTCACTTGTAATTTCTAGGGGATTGCCTTTACCTTATTCTTGTATTCATTAATTTGGAAAACATCTCGAGACCAATTATTGTTTGATTAAACCTTTATGTTTGAAGCCCTAACTCTAATGTCAATGCATAATTAAAATATCCTTTGGAAAACAACTTGATCTTTTAACCTTAGCAACAGTGACCTTTTTCACGTCCTGTATGGCAATTTCTACCAAGAATGACTTCAATTCAAACATATAAACAACAACAACAAAATCTTCGCAACATGAATTTTCATTGACCATGTTATTTCATATAACTCATCTCCAGCCAATATTATACAAAGTAAAGTAACACGTAATAATAGTGATAATACACAAAAAATACAATAATTAGTAGCAATAGTAATAATGATAATAATAAAAGTAGGGTAAAATAATTTTAGACTAAATTATTTTACCCTACAATTCAGAGAATGATATAGGATAATAAAGAGAAAAAAAGTAATTTTTATATATATATATAGGACACGAAAGAATTGAAGAAGTAGAAGTATAATGAGTAGCTCAACTAATAATTAACTAGGGTCCAAAGGTGATTAAGATGATTTCAAGCCTAATTAATCCTCTTAGTTTAAACGGGAATTAGATGTCAAACTAGCTCAAACTTATGCTTAATTTCTGTGGATTATTGACTAATATGTACCCGTTGAATTAGTAAACGGTAATTACCTGCGCTAATATACATTCAATACACAAAAAGCGATAGGGAGAGAAAAGAGAGGGGATTACATGTAATTGTAGCGACGTTTCTCTCCAGTTACATGGCAAATTAAGGACTACAGAGATCCAGTGATGTGTTTAAGGAGAAGCTGCAAAGGCACAAAATTAAGATAAGCATACGATTTATAACATTAGTTAACTAAATATTACAGTTGATAACCAGTTAAAGCAAAGAAATTCAGGAGTATATATCTTACAAATCAAGTGATAACCGACAATCTGGACATTATTTTATGTATGCTTAGCGCTAATCTTGTGAATACATAAAATATTAATCTCAGATCTTCTGTAATCTAACAAAAGCTGCACAACAAAAGAGGACTGCAAAAGTAGCACTCAGTTACGTGAATCATGACCCCGCCATCCAATTTCTTTCCTTTTATAGAAGTTTGTTTTTGCAAGAAATATCCCCAATAAAGAAAACCTAAATTATGAGAAAACCTGAAACGTAGATAATTTTGAAGAAAAGGGATAGAGTGGTGAAGATGATGACGGAAGCATAGAGAGCACAAATGAATTGAGATGTTTTTTTTTTTTTTTTTTGCAGTTTAATTGATTCAGTGCCCTCTCCAATCCCAGATTTAGCAGCATGTTATCCTCTCTATCTTCTGTCAACAATCTCACACCAGTCTCTTCCTCCTCTTCATGACAGGTACAAATAAAGCTATGTAACACATTGATTCATCTGAATCCAGTATTATGACGGAAACATAAATTTGTATGTAAAATTTAACAAATAGTAGGTCTGAACCTATAATTTTAAAAATTGAACCACAAAAGTTAAATCATGGATTCGCTTTTGATTCTATATCACTATCAATAGGAAAGAGTTGAGGAAAGAAAAGCAGCAAAGAGAGTAGTTGATGTTTTGTTCTTTTATCACGAACAAGAAATGAAGGGCAAGATTTTTTGTGTAGGATGGTGGGCAGGTGAGTGATTGTGGTTGGTGTTTGCATGAAAATAAACTTAGGAAGTGCATCTCCTATGGGTAAAAATAAACTTAGGAAGTGCGTCTCCTAGGGGTAAAAAAAAACTTAGGAAGTGCGTCTCCTATGGGTGAAACTTTAATGATTTTAAACTAGGAAGTGCGTCTCCTATGAATGAAATCTTAATTTAAGAAGTGCGTCTCCTATGCATGAAAATAAACTTAGGAAGTGCATCTCCTATGGGTAAAAATAAACTTAGGAAGTGCGTCTCCTGGGGGTAAAAATAAACTTAGGAAGTGCGTCTCCTATGGGTGAAACTTTAATGGTTTTAAACTAGGAAGTGCGTCTCCTATGAATGAAATCTTAATTTAGGAAGTGCGTCTCCTATGCATAAAAATAAACTTAGGAAGTGCATCTCCTATGGGTAAAAATAAACTTAAGAAGTGCGTCTCCTAGGGGTAAAAATAAACTTAGGAAGTGCGTCTCCTATGGGTGAAACTTCAATGATTTAAACTAGGAAGTGCGTCTCCTATGAATGAAATCTTAATTTAGGAAGTGCGTCTCCTATGCATGAACCATTTCCTTCTTCCTGAGTTAACTTCTTACAGAACTGCTTTCCTTAAAAACTCGTGTTGTCTTCCCTCGAAACTGCTGGGGGTAACATTGCTGGGGAATTATTTACTTACCTGCTGGGGATAAAAATGTTATCAGCTGGGGATAACGCTATTGAGGATAACACTGCTGGGGGATTTTCATTCCTTCAAAACTGGTGCTTCACTCTTCTGAAGACTGCTGGGGATGACACTGGCCTTTTATTTTTTCTGAACACAAGTTCCATCCTTTTGTTCTGTCCGCTGGGGATACAACTTCCTTCATTAAAACTTGTTATGCTAGGGATAACACTGGTTCAAAAACCACTTCCCTTGAGACTGGTGTTATCTTTATCTTCCCAAATGGGTACCTGACTTCCAGAAAATTTTCAAAATGAAAGGAAAATTTTCTGCCCCGGTTTTATAATCTTCCCTGTGGCATGCCTTTCCGCTATCAATGCCATTTCCTTTACCTGCTTCAAATCGAAGAAAAATTATTATTTTAAAACGTAGTGAGTGGTTGTGTCATTCCTGATGGGGATGGTTTTTCCCCTTTCCCCTTCCCTGCTCTGCGTTTCATCACACTATCAAAACTTGCTGGGGATGATATTAATTGCTGGGGATGATATTCCTGCTGGTCTTAGAACGACTTGCCCTGCTTTGCATCCTCCGACCATCTTGAAACTCGGCTAATAACTTCCTACCTTCTTGACGATTCCTTATTCACCAACTTCTCACCGTTGTTTTCCACTTTATCCTCTTATCTAACCCCGTATATTTTCCATGACAGCTGATTCCCCTTGAAGATTTTGCAATGTTTTGCTGATAAACCACTTTCTTCGTTCAACCATGTCACTGAAAATACCTTTTCTGCTAGGGATATCCCTCTTCTTTTGTGGCATAGCTAGGGAACTGGCATTTTCCCCGACCTTTGAGTCTCATATGAATCTCCAATTTATGCTCATCGCTCTCAGCGTCGTTCTCCCTTGATTTGTCCACTGTCCTTGGCCTTGGGGTCTATAACCTTTAATTTCTGCGGGGAATATCCTTCTTGACACTGGTCCATCCCTTTGTCAATCTCCTCTTGTCGGGGATATCCTTCTTTACACTGGCCTTGCGCTTGTTCTGACTTATGCCGCTTTGGATATTCTAATAAGATCTCGTCTTGCATAATTGGAAAGCTGATGGCAAATTTTGAAGTCATTTCTCACTTGTTCTGACCAAACAGACTCTACTGGGGAATTTGTTTTTTTTTTTTGTGGAAGGAGAAAGATAAAAAGAACAGAATAAAAGACAAAGGAAAGAGATGACTCTCTAACAAGAAAACTATAAAATAAAAATCTATCAAATGTGGATACCAACTCTAATGGTCATGACATGTGCATATGGCCTATCCTCCATCGTTAATCGCCTTTAACAATTTCTATCTGGTGATTTCCATCTGATTCTCACCCTTTATTCGACTTGTAGTGCCCGAAGGGTTTTCACTATCAAGCCTCTCTCATTTTGGTTTTCTCTCAGCTTCCATCGCCTTATGGTGCCCGTGAAGGTTTTCACCGATAAGACTCTCTTATTTGTATTACCTTTTCAGCTGGGGATTGGGGTGTTACCGATAAGACTCTCTCATATTTCTTTTCTGCTGGGATCAATGACCCAAATAGAATCAAACTTCCTCACGGTCCGTGGAAGTCCAGATACAAAGTCCATGGTGATACGCTCCCACTTCCACTCTAGAATCTCAATCTGCTGTAGCAACCCACCCGGACGCTGGTGCTCATACTTCACCTGCTGGCAGGTGAGGCATCTAGACACGCAGTCAACTATATCCTTTTTTATCTGCCTCCACCAGTAGTGCTACCTCAAGTACTGATACATCATCGCGGCACCCGGATGGATGGAATACCGCGAGCTATGTGCCTCTACTAGAATCAACTCTCGAAGATCATCGACATTGGGCACACAAATCCTGCCCTGCATCCTCAACACTCCATCATCCCTGATGGTAACATCTCTAGCATCACCGCGCCGAACTCTATCCTGAAGGACAACCAAATAAGGGTCATCAAACTGCCGCTCCCTGATGCGATCAAATAGGGAAGACCGAGAAAGCACACAGGCTAGAACCCGAATGGGCTCTGAAAGGTCCAATCTCACGAACTGCCTGGCTAAAGCCTGAACATCCATCGCCATAAGTCTCTATGAGGCTGGTAGATATGCCAAACTCCCCAAACTCTCCGCCCGGCGACTCAAGGCATCAGCTACCACATTGGCCTTGCCCGGGTGATAAAGAATGGTAATATCATAATCCTTTAACAACTCTAAACATCTCCTCTGACGCATATTCAGGTCCTTCTACTTAAGCAAGTGCTGCAAACTCCGATGGTCAGTTTAGATCTCACAAGGCACCCTGTACAAATAATGACGCCAGATTTTCAAGGCGTGAACAATGGCAGCTAACTCAATATCGTGGACAGGGTAGTTCTTTTCATGCACCTTCAACTGTCGGGACGCGTAGGAAATAACCCTACCATCCTGCATCAATACCGCTCCAAGTCCAACCCGTGAGGCATCATAATAAACTGTATAGAACCACGAACCGGTAGGCAACATCAAGATTGGGGCTGAAGTCAAAGCTATCTTGAGCTTTTGGAAGCTCGCCTCACACTCCTTTGTCCACTGAAATGGGGCACCCTTCTGAGTCAATCTAGTCATAGGGGGCGCAATCGATGAAAACCCCTCCACAAAGCGACGGTAATACCCCGCCAAGCCAAGGAAACTGTGAATCTCAGTAGCTGAGGAGGGCCTGGCCCAACTCTGCACGTCCTCCACCTTCCTCAGATCCACTCGAATGCCCTCACTCGACACCACGTGGCCTAGGAATGCCACAGAACTAAGCAAGAACTCGCATTTGGAGAACTTTGCATACAATCTCTTCTCCCTCAGAGTCTGAAGCACTACCCTCAGGTGCTGCTCATGATCTTCCCGACTCCGAGAATATACCAGAATATCATCAATAAAAACAATCACGAATGAGTTAATATATGGCTGGAATACGCTGTGCATCAAATGCATAAAAGCTGTCGGGGCATTAGTCAGCCCAAAAGACATAACAAGGAACTCGTAATGACCATACCGAGTCCTGAAGGTAGAATTCGAGATATCTGGCTCCCGAATCTTCAATTGATGGTAACCTGAGCGCAAATCAATCTTGGAAAACACCTGTGCACCCTGAAGCTGATCAAACAGATCATCAATACG
>MU725857.1:48485-85438 GCA_026770625.1 Nicotiana glauca
CATAGCCAGTGTCACGATCTTGGCGTGACAATCAAGAATAGCATGATGGGGCGACAACCAGTCCATGCCCAGAATAATATCAAAGTCAACCATACTGAGTAATAATAGATCCGCCCTGGTCTCAAAACCACGAATAGTAACCAAACACGACAGGTACACGCGGTCCACAATAAGAAAATCTCCCACAGGAGTAGAATTATAAACGGGGGCACTCAAAGAATCCCGAGGCACACCCAAATGCGAAGCAAAATAAGAGGACACATATGAATAAGTAGAGCCGGTATCGAATAGAATCGATGCATCTCTATGACAAACTAGAATAATACATGTGATGACAGAATCGGAGGCAACCACCTCGGTGCGAGCAGGAATGCAATAATATCTGGCACGACCCCTCTCACGAGGGCGACCTCTATCTCCCCGGCCTCCGACCATGGCTTCCTGGGCAGGTGGGGCAGTAGTGGGAGCTGGAACCATAGCCTGAAAACTCTGAGAAGCACGCTGTATTTGAGCAGTCTGTGAAGATGCACCCCTGCCAAGTTCTGGGCAGTCCCTAACCACGTGACGTGTATCGCCACACTCGAAGCAAGCTCTGGGAGGTCGTGGTGGCTGTGACTGACTGGAGCTAGGTCTGCTGGACTCACCTCTGGAGGTACCCCGCGCAGGAGGTGCGCTAGAAACTGGAGGCGCATAATAAGGCTCCTGAGGTGCTGGTGGAGCTGGAGTACTACCGGCTGCTGGCAAGGCTGAATGAATAGGGAAACCATAATAACCCCTACCATAACGACTGACTGATGAAGTACGAGCACCAGAGTAGTGACCCGACTCTCGAGACCTCTCGGCCTCCCTCTCCCCTAGCTCCCTGGCGAGCATACCCTCAATCCGCCTAGCAATGCTCACTACCTGCTGGTAAGGAATATCCATCTCTAACTCTCGAGCCATGCTGGACCGGATGGGCGGAATAAGACCCTCGATAAACCTCTGAACTCTCTCCCGAACTGTGGTGACCAAAGTCGGTGCATGCCTGGCCAGCCTGGTGCAACAGATGGCATACTCTGAGACTCTCATAGCACCCTGGCACAAACGCTCAAACTCCACGCGCCATGAATCCCTGAGGCTCTGGGGAACAAACTCCCTCACAAACATGTCTGAGAACTGGGTCCAAGTCAGTGAGGCAGACTCAACTGGACTGTCCAACTCATAAGTACGCCACCAATCATAGGTGGCTCCCCGAAGCTGAAAGGAGGTGAAAGAAACCCTACTAGACTCCACTATGCCCATAGTACGAAGAATGCGATGACACTCCTCCAAGAATTCCAAGGCGTCATCTGAAGCTAGGCCACTGAACACTGGGGGATCATATGTCTTGAACCTCTCTAGCCTACGCTGCTTGTCCTCTGAGACAGCCGATCCATCCCCAGGCTGTACTGGTGCTGCAGGCGGTGCAGGAATAACCTCTGGAACCTGCTCCATTGGCACTCTCTGCTCAGGAGTGCAGGCTGCGGGAGTCTGGGCCCCTCCCCCGGCTTGAGATGTGGCTGCAACGAGGGGAAGCAACCCCGCCTGAGCTAAAGTAGTGTACATGCTCATGAACTAAGCCAGGGTCTCCTGGAGCGCTGGAGTAGTAGTAGCTGTAGTATCATTTCACCCTCAGACGGACGAACGGACAGTCCGAGCGCATTATTCGGATTCTTGAGGATACGCTTTGTGCATGTGTGATTGGGTTTGGAGGGTCTTGGGATCAGTTCTTTCCATTGGCAAATTTTGCATACAACAAAAGTTATCAGTCCAACATTCAGATGGAGTCGCATGAGGCTTTATATGGTAGGCAGTGTAGATCTCCAGTGGGATGGTTTGAGCCGAGTGAGGCTAGATTACTTGGAACAGACTTGGTTCAGGATGATTTGGAGAAGGTTAAGGTGATTCAAGATAGACTCCGTACGGACCAGTCCAGACAGAAGAGTTACACGGACCGAAAGGTTCGTGATGTTTCCTATATGGTTAGAGAGTGGGTTTTGCTTCGGGTTTCACCTATGAAGGGCATTATAAGATTTGTGAAGAAAGGGAAGTTGAGTCCGAGGTTTATTGGCCCTTTTGAGATATTGAGACATGTTGGGGAGGTTGCTTATGAGCTCACCTTACCTCCTAGCTTGGCAGGAGTTCACCCGGTATTTCATGTTCCGATGCTCCGGAGGTATCACGACGATCCATCGCACGTGTTAGATTTTAGTTCAGTCCAGTTGGACAAGGATCTATCTTATGTTGAGGAGCCTGTGACAATATTGGATAACAGGTTAAAAAGTTGAGTTCAAAGAACATTGAATCAGTAAAGGTTCAGTGGCGGGTTCAGCCGGCCGAGGAGGCAACTTGGGAGACCGAGCAAGATATGCGTAGTCGTTACCCTTATCTTTTCACTACTTCAGGTATGTCTCTATGCTTGATCGAGGACGAACGAATGTTTAAGTGTGGGAGGATGTGACGACCCGTCCGGTCGTCACAAGAATTTACGCCTCGATCCCTTAATAACTGCTTTCTCCATGTTTATTTATGCTATTTTGATTTGTCGGGATGTTCTTTTTGAGTTTTGGGACAGTTAGTCCCTAAATGAGGCTTAAGTATTGGAAATTTGATCATAGTCAGAATAGTGTGAAGACGACCTCGGAATGGAATTCCGATGGTTTCGTTAGCTCCATGGGGTGATTTCGGGGCTTAGGGGTGTGTTCAGATTGTGTTTTGGAGGTCCGTAGCTAATTTAGTCTTGAAATGCCGAAAGTCGAATTTTGAAGTTTTTGGTTCGATAGTGAGATTTTGATCCAAGGGTCGGAATAGAATTTCGAAAGTTGGAGTAGCTCTGTAGTGTTGAATGTGATTCATGGATTTCCGGGTTTTGGGAGAAATATATTGGTTTTGAGAGTTAATATTGTGTATGCCGAGCGACACTTTTAAAATGCGGTTTTATTACACTATTTCTGTTTTAAATTGTTTTTCTTCTGCAAATTTGTTTATCTTTTGCGTTTTAGGATTACCTAGTCATAGAGACTAGGTTCCGTCATGATGGTTCACGGAGGGTGAACTGGGGTCGTGACAAGCTCCCACCGGATTGTAGTATTAAAATAAACCCCCAAGTTATGGAAGTGAATGATACCTATGTGGAAGGGAGATTATGAAAGAGATACAAGATGTGATGTGGGATTTTAAGGCAAGTAACTTAAAAGTAAACAACGTACGAGATACTCAAATGCAGAAGGTTGTGAGTAGTCCATACTTCGGAAAGAAGGCTAGAAACACAAGGATTCAATATTCAGGAAAGAGAGCAGCATCGTCAATGATATATTTTCCAGCCTATAGTTTCTAGGTACTGAGAGATCTAGCCAAGAGAGTAAAGAAGAGTTAGAGATGATGAGGTGTCTCGCTTGATGTTCCAGAATAATACAAGGAATCTATATTGAAGCAAGATTGCGAGCAATATAAATGGAGATATGTAGGTCCCAAGCTAAAGCATGATAAAGCGACAGGGTTTTAGGAAGACAAGAGTAAGAACAAGAAAGGGTGAGTGAGAAAGTGACAAAAATGAATAATTTTTCGGGGTTAAGCCCATGAAAACAAGAGAGCTCATGGGTTCTCTAAGTTATAGAAGGTTCAGTATAGCCGACTGAACATAAAGGAATCTAAGACTAGCAGCATTTAGAAAAGATGGAATGTTGCCCTGGTAGTGAAATGGAGGTGTAATTGTGATAAATAAAAGATAACATTGGAGACTTCGATTAAATAATTATTTGATGAGAATAAAGAAAAGAAAAAAAGGAGAAGGAGAAAAGATTTTGCGGACGGTACGAGAACAAAATAGCCCCATAAGGTGAATTGCATCGAGATACTATGAAATACGATTATGTAAATCACTTCAAATATTCCTCAATGCAATGTAAACCCTTGTGGCAAGGTTTTACGTAAGAAGTTTCAAGGTATCAGTGGTAAATTGTAGGTTAATATTGCAGGAAATCATAATGGATGGACAAAAGTGGTATCACAAAGTATGAGCTGAGATTAGATCTTCATTCTTAAGATGAATAGTAATGAGGAAGAATTAAAGGACTTGAATTTATACATCCATGATAAGCAACAAGAGTAAGATGGAATTCGGTATCAGTCCTCTGCAACAATAAATCGAAGTAACAATTATGGTGTAGTATGACCTACTTTGATGTAATAAATCTAATGATGACTAAAGGGACAGCTTGACATAATTGTGTATATGTTCACAAAATGAAGCCTAGAGATTGGCTAAAGGCTGGAGGAAAAAGAAGAAAAGAGTTGACGCACATACAAAGTTAGAGTCGTAAAGGGTGCATGATAGAAGGTAGCAACAGTTACGAGATTAGAAGGATTCCGACTACAATTCTTGGTGTGAGAAAGAGTCTTAAAAGGGGGAATGCCCTAGCATTTGGGATTCATTCATAGAACACTTGCCTAAATTGCAAGAAGAGTATTAAAGTATTCGTAGGAGCTATGGATTGTGAGAATGATTAGTGCATAAGTGAGCATTTTAGGACGAATGTTCCAAAGGGGGGAAGGATGTTACACTCCATATATTCGTACGTAAAAGTATGCCATAAGAAAATTGGTGAAAGCTCGAAAATAACATATTGCATCCTGCATTTTTCGTTCGTTAAAGTTTTATCGTAAGTTAATCGACGTTAGTTTAGGAATGAGACTATTTTATACTATTTCAAACAAGTAATGAGTAAACTCGTGAAGGTGAGAATGTAAGCAAATCGAAGAAAAAGAATTTTGTCGAAGTATGGCATCTTGGGATAAAATACGGCCCGAGCTAAAATACCCGGTATTTATGGACTAGTACCATATAAGGTACCCCATTAACATGATAGTAAGGTATATAAGGTGTGTTAAAAATGAGTAGTATTTTAAGTAATTTGAAATAATTCTCAATTTTGTGGATAATTAATTAATGGTGGAGATAATTGTGGTATTAAAAGGATAAGAGCCTTTTTTTGGGAGTGCCACTTGGCATAAGTTTAGCCAAGGTGGAAAAGTAGACAAATGATCATTAGACCAAATGCTAATTTGTGAACACGTGAGTATGGATGATCTCTTTATTGTAGAGTGCAAAAACATTGCAAAGTTAGGCAAAGACAACATTTCTATACCATTTTAAAAGAGCAAATGAAAATACATCTTTAGCTTTTCCTGATGATGGTCCATGGAAACATTTTTCATAAGCAGCTTCAACATTTTCCAATAATTGTCTGTGCTAAAGTTAAGGAAGGTGATCAACAAATTGTACGGAAGTTTTCCAAACAGACCATAGCAACATTTTACCACGACAAGGAGATCCAACGTGAAAGGCTAGTTCAAAGGCAGTCCAATACAATCTTTCTCAAAAATATTATACCGATTTTTTCCTACTCCGATCTTGCCGTCACGAGTTTTGTCGCAATTATTGTATGTTAGAAGGATTGTTCAGAGAATCGGCCTAGGTATGTTAAGGCCATCCCTTCTTTATTTTGTCATGATCCAAATAATATAGATGAAACGAGCAAAATACGCAACTTTCATAAATGACACTATTCATAGAAATACTAGGGGTGCCTATATTCTTGATTCCCCATATGAATTATTATTATATTTGTTGTTCATGGGTCTCAAAAAAATACTTATTTGATAAAGTTAATCCAAAAGGCAAGTTGAGTTTTTTGGCATTCCGAGAAAATCTTATTAACGTATTTCTTATGCACTTCATGCATTTATACATGTACATTGGCCCATGACTCAGATGGCGTTATATACGTGTATATATATATATATATAAATATATATATATATATGGGAATAGGTCATGGCGTCATATACACAGCACCACCTGATTAGCTGGTATACGTTGATGATTTTGTCCATAGTGGCCGAGATGATATGATGTGATGCCCTCAGAGGCTGGAGGACATTATGAACTCATGTATCTATGCACGACATGACATTCATGTGCATATGCATGCCATTATAATTATTTCATGATTTACAGAGTTATTCAAAGTTACGGGTTTAATCATTTACTGTATATTTCTTCCATGTCTGTTATGTACTTATTTATGTTCCTTACATACTCGGTACATTATTCGTACTGACATCCCCTTTTACTTAGGGTCACTGTGTTTATGCCCGCAAGTCCTGATAGACAGTTCGATAGCCTTCCAAGTAGGGTATCAGCCTAGAGAAAGATGTTGGTGCGCTCCATTTGCTTCGGAGTTACTTGATTGGTTAGAATGATTTTAACGTGTATTGTTTGGTATGGCGGGAATCTGTCCCAAGCTTTATGATAAGTATGTACTCTTAGAGGCTTGTAGATAGATGTCATATATATGAATGCTTATGTGGCCTCCCTCACATAAGCATTCATATAAAAATAGGCATTCATATAGGTGAGTGTCAGCAAGATGATTAGGGTTAGGTTTTGAAGCGTTTGATAGCAGAGAAGGGTTTCAAGGCGGCGGGTAGTATATAATGATAGGGTTCGGGGGGGGGGGGGGTCTTTTGGGTTTATTTTAGAAATGGTTGTTTGTGGCCGTTGATCTCTATGATCAACGGCCGAGATTAAAGGGTTTTTGGGGACGGATCGGGTCAAGCATGGTATTGGGCCTGGGTAGGTTTCGGTCTAAAAGTTGGGCTGGGTATTGGGTCAGAATTAAGGCTGAAATAAAAATAAAAATAGGCTAGGCTTTAAATAGCCACTTTTAATACTATATAATTTATAAAAAATAATAAATAATTTCTAAAAAATACTTTCTTGTACTAAAGTGATTTAAAATAGTTGTTTAATATTTTAAAAACGTAAGAGATCATTTTATGCAATAATAACATAATTATACATTAGTGGGTCTAATATTGCAAAGATATGCAATTTAGCCTAAAAATATAAATGAAGTTATAAAAATGCACTAAAAATATTTAAAAAATATTTTGGCATAAATAAAGACTTTTGATGACTAACCATAAAATTGATTTGAAGGATAATTATGAAAAATTATATAAATAAAAAGGGGAAGAAATAAATCAATTTGGAGCATTTAAAAATTATAGAAAATTATAAAATGCTTATGCATGCTTATAACTGCATATATGCTATTTTGAAAATATATATATGTATCAAAAATATATATGAGAAAAAATTGGGTATCAACAATTATCGCGTACCGCAGTAGCTTGAAGTCCAAAAATACAAACTCTCTGATTCGTTGCCACCGCGGATCGCGATAAAACGATCGCGGTTGCGGTGAGTCCTCTGCAGCCGCGGTGGATTTTATGCTGTAGCACTGCTTTGACTTGGTTTTTAACTTGTGCAGGTTTCATGCTTTTTTAAGTTGGTTATGACATACTTGTCTCCTTTTATACCAAGCACTGCAAACAAGAACAACAAGTTAGATTTTGGGGAATACTTGTACACATTTTAGTACAAAACTGAAGCAAAAAGGAGCATAATATAGACTAGAATCCCTAGTTATCAACTACCCCAAACTTAAGCTTTTGCCTGTTCTCAAGCAAATAAAGTAATTCCCACCTCCTTAAGAATAAAACCAAGAAAATTCAGCTGACCTAAAGTGACCTCATCTAGCATCAATTGGGACTAACAATTGCCAATTGCCCTCAATTCAAATGAATCATTAACAACATTCAAACTTTTTAAGCACTACGGTTTTAGTGCGACACAAAAGCATCAAGAGTTGACTCAACTCATCAAGAAAACTCTTTCTACTACTTTGGTCATTGTCGAACCCAAACTCATACTCCTCACTCTTTCTTCCTTAAGAAAAACCTCACTTTTAGATTGCAGCACTCAGAATGTGGATTATGGAAAACACACTCATCTCTCTCAAAGAAAGGTCACAAGTCCGACTCTAAGTACCATAAGCTTGCCCCTTATGTGAGTCACCACTAATATAAGCTTCACTCAACTCAAGATCATATAAGGCTTTTGTGGGGATACAATGAAGGCTTTTGGTTTAGGGTAGGATATATTTGGTCTAAGAAGGTTTCATCTTGCCTTAAGCACTTCATTTGCTTCATTTTGGCACATATTCTCTTGACTCTTTGAGTCATTTACTTCTTTCTTAGGGGTTAGAGAGACACACCGTCACTCTTTCTTGTTAATTTCAAACCATTTTCTCCTTTCTTATCTTTCCATGCCTTTCATCCTTTTACTTTTATTGAATCCCTTCATTCCTTCTACATTGTTCAATTTTTTTTTTACTTTTTGATTTTCTTTCTTTTTCTTTTTACCGTTCCTTTTCTTCATTTTGTACCCGGTTACCACTTTTTGCATTCCTCGTCTCTCCCCCCAAACTTATACTTTTGCCTTGTGATAAGAAAAGATCGGGTGCCAAGAGAGAAATTTTTTAAACGAGAAAAGTCTTGTATCATGGTCTTTGAAAGAAAAAAGGGATAAGACTCAACGGGGTTGACTAGGGATATTATCATTGTGTTTACAACATAGTATTCGGATCAAGGAGAGCCTCTAATCACTTCTCAATTCGAACTACACTTAGGATTTCGCCTAGACAAATATTCAGGGCACATTCTAGACTCAATGGCACGAGACTTGGACTTGCAAATCAAATTCTCACCACACAAGCTATAGGATTGCTAAAGAGACATAGTCGGGGGCCCACAACAACCTTAGCTAAGATTTGAGCAACACAAATGGTCTTGCAAAACCACTTGATGATTATTAGCCAATACAAGAGTCTCAAGGTTATAACCGTCACCATCCTATACACACCAATTTGTTTTTAACCATAAGATCAAAGTCAAATGTGTTAGTCCCAAGTGAAGCTTTCTTGAGACACTATTACTCACTAGCTACTATTTTACACGAAACTGAAAAGAAAACAGACTCAAACCTTTAAAGAATGTTGTCATGCCATCCATCATCGGGAGAACCACCCCGTTCACATATACTCCACCTTTGTAAATAATCGTGGAATTAAGAAAACCAAAGGCTTATTGAACGCAAAACTCAAAATAAGGAGCTACGAACTGAAAAATAAGCTACTAAAATGAAATAAGAAGCTATGAAAGAAAATACGAAGGTAAACTAAATATGTACAATAGGGGATTTAAACAAATATACATAAGAGATAAAGAATATATATAAAATAAAGTAACTTTATATACAAACCAAGATTGAAAAATACGAAAAGTGAAATAAACTGTTAAAATTATATACATACCAAAAGTGAAAAAGAATAACCAAAAATATAGTATCATATTTACAGTCCAACATTATCGAAATAGGGCTACCCCCTCAAATGAAAGCTAGTATTGTCCGCAATGCTAACTAGCCAAAAATAAGCTCAAAAAGAAGATAGAGAGTAAAGAAAACTCCCTATGGATCCTCCGTCTGCATGGGGCACTGTGGTAGCACGGGATCTTGTGGCTGGGCAGCTGGATCAGCTATCCCGGGAGCCTGTGGTTGATCAGTAACTTGTGCATGCTCTGGGACCTAAGGCTGGCTAGAGGAACCTCTCTGCGAGTCGTCCAACTCAATCACTGCATCATCTGCCTGGGGGATCACTCTCCTCCTCTTTGGTGCCCCTTCTAACTCCTGCTCCTGCTCCTGCTCCTGCTCCGGCTCGGTCTGAGCTACTGAAGGCTGGTCATGCAACAATAGATCCAATAGTAGATGATCAGCAGCCTTCATCTTCTCCACTTCTCCCGTCAATTTCTTCTGAGACTCCTTTGAGGCCCGAGTATGCTTCAACTTCTTTGTCTGCTTGGTCAGCTCCTTCAGTGACTTCCCATAAGCATCTATAGCTTCCATAATTAACTTTTGGTTCTCCAGGAGCTTCTTCTGGTTGTCCAAAAGCTCCTTGAGAGTCTCCTCCACTGAAGCTAGAACCTATGACTGTGGGGTACAGATTGGGCTGCCATCGAGCTAGAAAGCACAAACAGCTTAGAAGTAGCTGCCTGCATCAAGTTCTTGATACTAACAAGTGTTTGGCTCAAATGGTAGGTAGTCAATGGGTAGGCTGAGGATGATGGGATATCTGGAGTAGTGGAAGTAGATGGTCCGCAGGAAATATCTGGTGTGGCTGTGGGGAGCTAAGAAGAAAGGACTAGTACTACTAGATGTTCAGACTGGCCAGTAGAAGTAGTGGCTTTGCCTTTAGGATCATTGGCCTTGGGGTTGTCATCAGCCTTGATGTTGTACCATGAAAAGGTCATCTTTGATTTCACCTTCACGTCAAACTTCCTTTTCTCCATATCCTGGTCTTCCAAGTACATTGTAAGGATGTTCGGGAAGGGGTAGATTTGTCACCGTCATTGACCACCCTAGTGATCACCCTAGACATAACATTCCCGACATTGATCGGGAACCCCACCATAATAGATGCCACAAATATCGCCCGGGAGACTAGCATAGAGTTTTCATGGGTAGTGGGGTCCGGCCTGCTGCATACAAAAGTCTCCCACCACTTCGCCGTAAAATTCAGAGTCTTCCTCAAAATTGCAACTCCTGATGTCAACCATGCTGGGGTGGTACCCGGGAGTGCCAGGTATCCTGCTAACCACGAACGGGCTACCTCATCCAATGCCACCTTTTCCAAGTATAATGATTCATCTTCCTCAGGAAATCCCAGGTACTCATTAATTATCTGCCCATCGAGTTCAAATTCCGAAACTTAGTCACTTCAGTGCCCTTTTTTATGTGGGCGGCATTTGTGTAGAACTCCTTGACTAAGTCCTCGTTTGCATCCCACACATTTCTTGTAAAATAGTCCCAGCCCAGTCACTCTCAGAATTGCCTCTTCACTTTAGGTTTTTGAGGCAGAACGTCCCTCTCAATGAATTGTCGCTCAAGAATCAATTTTCTCTGAGGCCACCATTCTCAAAACCTGTGGTATGCAACCTCACTAACAAATCTCATTTGCCAAGCCTCTAGGTTTCTAGCTCTTTCCACACCCCCGATTTGAGGTTCTCCCCCTTCTTCTTCACCCGGTACCTCATCGTCGACGGGATCCTCTCCAGGTGATGAAGCTGTAGGTGAAGTAGAGGTTGCACTATCACTGCTCTCTGCTGAGCCCTCCGAAGACTCAGCAGAAACTTGAACTGCCGTACAAGCAGTAGGAGAGTCTCAAGATGTAGGTAAATCTCTCAAACGAAGCCTCTCCGAGAAGTCAGGTGCATACTCAAGCACTGAATCAGACTCAGATGCCTCCCGAAAGGGCACACGCTCACTTCCCTCAGAATGGGAAGCAGCTCTATCTGCAGCTTTGATTAGTTTTCTAGTTTCCCCAGTTGCTTTCCTAATATGTGGGGTCAATTTTATCATTCCTCGTCCCCTACCCGGGAGGACTCCCCTCTTCCTTTTTGTTTGTCAGCACCTCCTCTTGATTTAACCATTATCAGAAGTGAGATGCAATACAGATGAAGCGCAAGTTTTGTGTTCTGCAAATTAGTGTGTGAGTGAACAATAGTGTATTGTGCTTGAGAGTGCATAGGGCAAAAAGTGTAAAAGGGGGCCTGAGGTCCTATTTATAGGAAAAGACCAGGGACTACGGGCCGTGGAAAATCCACCGCGTATCGGGGTCATTGGTATTGACTTTACCGCAGACCACAGAGAATGCACCGCGGCCGCGGTAAAGCACTGCGGACCGCAAAAAATGCATTGTGGTTACGGTTGAAACTTCAAAGAATTATCACTTTGGAAAATTTAGTACCACTGACCGCGGTCAATTATTGCCTCCGTGATGAGCCCACCGCGGCAGCAAAAAATGCATCACGACAGTAGTCCAAACTTCATAGAGTGCAGCATTGTTCCAATTTGGTCCTGCACTGCATCAAAACATCCCTACACACATCTCACAACCAGTTAGTCCAAAAACAGATCCTACACTAAGAATGAAATCAAAAAGAAAGAAATAAAACACATGGGTTGCCTTCCAAGAAGCATCTGATTTAACGTCACCGCACGACACATATTACCATCAAATCACTTTAGATGGATCTTTGCCACCACGTGACTGTCATCAATTTTTCCAAGATAGTGCTTGACTCTGTGCCCATTAACTCTGAAGATCTCTCCATTTTTGTTTTTCAAGTCAAGTTCACCAAACAGAGTAACAAGCACCATTTCAAAAGGTCAAATTCATTTCAACTTAAGATTTCCCATAAATAGACGTAACCCAGAATTGAACAAGAGAACCAAATTACCCACTTTGAACTCCTTACCACGAGCATACTTGTCATGGTACTTAATCTTTTCCTTATACAAGGACGAACTGGAGTAGGCATGAAATCGGAATTCATCAAGTTCATCAACCTGCTTCACACGAAGATTTGCTGCCATATCCCATTCAAAATTTAGCTTCCTCAAAGCCCACATGGCCTTATGTTCCAACTCAAACGGTAGATGTCAAGCTTTCTCGAACACCAACCGGTAAGGAGACATACCAATCGAAGTATTGTAGGCAGTCCTATAAGCCCATAGAGCATCATCCAATTTATTTGACCAATCGGTCCTATTTGCATTGACTGTCTTTGACAATATACTCTTCATTTCCCTGTTTGAGACTTCAACTTGGCCACTCGCCTAAGGATGATAAGGGATAGAAACTTTGTGATTGATACGGTACTTTGCAAGTAAAGTGTCAAAAGCTCTATTGCAAAAATGAGACCCTCCATCACGTATGATTGCTAGAGGAGTGCCAAACCTAGTAAAAATACTCTTCTTGAGAAACGCAACAACACTCCAGGCCACCTTATTGGGTAAAGCCACAGCCTCAACCCACTTTGAAACATAGTCAACTGCCACTAGAATGTATGTGTTACCACATGAACTAACAAAGGGGCTCATGGAATAAATGCCCCACACATCCAAGATATCAACTTTGAGAATAGTGGTGAGAGGCGTATCATCCTTCTTTGAAATTCCACCCTCTCTTTGACATTTGTCGCATCTCTTTACAAGTTCACTTGCATCCTTGTACAATGTTGGCTAGTATAAAAAACACCTAAGAACCTTTGAAACTGTCCTCGCACCACCATGATGACAACCGTAGGGAGAGGAATGACAAGCCTCTAAAGTACTAATTGCTGCTCCTCCGGGACACATCTCTGGATCACACCGTCAATGTAGATCTTCAACAAGTAAGGCTCATCCCAATAGTAGTCCAAACTATCCCGTTTAAGAGTCTTCTTTTGGTTAGAACAGAGCTCTTATGGTACAATACCATTCACAAGAAAGTTGGAAACATCTGTGAACCATGGCATGCTATTCACTGATACAGAGAGGAGTTGCTCATCAGTGAAAGAATCATTAATTTCTAGGCCATCACGGGGCCTCCCCTCCTCCTCCAAGCAGGACAAGTGGTCCGCCACTTGGTTTTCACACTCTTTCCGATCCACAATCTCCAAATCAAAATATTGAAGCAATAAGACCCATATCATCAATCGAGCTTTGGAATCCTTCTTCATCATCAATCAAAGGAGTGTGGCATGGTCGGTATGAACTATCACCTTGGCACCCATGAGATAAGGCCTAAACTTTGCGAACATAATAGCCAACAACTCTCCGGGTGAAACATTTTATTCTTTCTTTGACCCAAGACTGCTCCGACTGCAACATCATTTGCGTCACACATGAGCTCAAAAGGCAAGCTCCAATTGGGTGTAATAATCATAGGAGTGGTGGTCAACTTGCACTTGAGGATTTCAAAAGCTATCATGCATTCCTCATTGAACACGAACTTAGCATCCTTTTCTAAAAGTTTGCTCAAATGATTCACTACCTTCAAAAAGTCCTTGATAAATCTCCGGTAGAACCCCGTATGCCCAAGAAAACTTCTAACCCCCTTGACTGATGTAGGAGGAGGAAGCTTTGAGATCACTTCAATTTTATCCTTTTCCACCTATATGCCTTGCTTTGAGATCTTATGGCCGAGGACAATGCCCTCCTCGACCATAAAGTGGCATTTCTCCCAATTAAGCACAAGATTGGTTTACTTAAACCGGGCCAACACCCTGTCAAGATATTTCAAACATTAATCAAACGAGTCACCCACAACACTTAAGTCGTCCATGAACACCTCCAAAATTTCCTCCACCATGTCTGTAAATATAGCCATCATACACCGCTAGAATGTAGCTGATGCATTACACAACCCAAATGGCATCCTAGAAAAGGCAAAGGTACCATACGGACACGTGAATATGGTTTTCTCCTGATCTTCCAAAACAATCAAAATTTGGTTGTACCCAGAGTACCCATCTAAGAAAAAGTAGAAGGCACACATAGCAAGTCTATCTAGCATCTGGTCAAGAAAAGGCAATGGAAAGTGATCCTTGCGGGTCACTTTATTCGGCTTGCGGTAGTCCATGCACACCCTCCATTCGGTGACAGTCCTGGTGGGAATCAACTCATTTTGCACATTGGTAACCACGGTCATACCACCCTTCTTCGGCACACATTGCACCGGCGAAGTTCAGGAGCTATCCGAGATGGGGTACACAACCCCGACATCCAACAACTTGATCACCTCTTTTTTTATTACTTCCTATATTCCCTCATTCAACCTCCTCTGATGGTCCATATAGGGTTTGGCATCTTCCTCAAGAATAATATTGTGCAGGCAAAAGGCAGGGCTTAACCCCCGGATATCAGCTAAAGTCCATCCAATTGCCTTCTTCTGTATTTGGAACACCGCCAATATGGCATCTACCTGCATATTAGTAAGACAAGAGGAAATAATAACTGGCAAAGTTGAACTAGGGCCTAAGAATTCATACCTGGGGTGTGGAGGCAACGACTTCAACTCCAACATGGGAGGTTCCTCGATTGAGGGCTTTGTTGGTTGGGTCTTCCTATTCTCCAGATCCAAAGAGAGCTTCCGAGGCTCATAAGAGTAAGAGCCCATTCCATGTAAAGCATTGACACACTCCACCTGACCTTCATCCTCATTTATATCAAGATTCAACAATACCGCCTCTAGAGGGTCCTTTACATTGATCATTGCACTAGTATCATAATCTATCAATGCCATGACAAGATCCACGAAAGAGAACACTTCAGTACTATTGGGCTACTTCATTGACTTGCACACGTGAAAGACCACTTTTTCATCACCCACTCCGAAGTTGAGTTCCCCCGCTTCCACATCAACTAAAGTCTTCCCAATTGAAAGGAAAGGTCTTCCCAAGATTATAGGTACCTCATAATCAACCTCGTAGTCGAGAATCACAAAATCAGCTGGCAAGATAAATTTTCCCACCCGGACAAGAACATCATCAATTATACCTAATGGCCTCTTTGTTGTTCTATCCTCCATTTGCAATCTTATGGAAGTTGGCCTCGGTTGCCCGATACACAAAGTCTTGAAAACAGATTAAGGCATCAAGTTGATACTTGCCCCCAAATCACATAGAGCTTTTGCAAAGTCTGCACTCCCAATGGTGCAAGGAATGGTGAAATTGTGGAATCTTCTAGCTTCAAAGTCATAGAGTGTAATATTGCACTAACTTGGTAAGTCATTTTGATGGTCTCATAATCCATGGATCTTTTATTTTTCACCAAGTATTTCATGAACTTGGCGTTGCCCGACATTTTTTCTAGAGCCTCCACCAAAGGCACATTAATTGATAAGCTCTTCATTATATCAATAAATTTCTTAAATTGGTTCTCATTTTTCTTCTTCACGAGCCTTTGAGGATAAGGTTGAGGTGGCCTTGGCAAAAGAGCCTTGGCTTTAGGTACAACCATTTCAAACATGTCTATTATGTGTTCCCTAGACGGGTTCACGCCATTTTGAGTTTCCACCTCGTTATCTTGGATATGAATCCTCACTTCCTTATTAAAGTTCTCATCAGTCACATTCTCAACCACCAAAGGGATATCATCGTCTTGCAACTCAACTTCATCACTCAAAATTTCTTTTTGTTTGGAGGCACTCACATCACCGCCTCATCCAGTTCTTGTAGTTACCACAATTGCATACCGGTTATCGTTCCCACCCTTCGGATTGACTATCGTATCACTAGATAGAGCCCCCTTAGGGCACGTATTAAAGGATTGTGAGATTTAGCCTAATTGAACCTCCAAGTTTCTGATTGAAGTATTGTGGGATGCCAATTGAGCATCAGAGTCAGCATTCTTTTCCATCATTTGTTCAAATATCATTTCGATTCTTTCCATTTCATTGTCGAAAGAACTAGGACCTTGGGATAGAAATGGGGGTCGATTGTTCGGTTGTTGATACATTGGGGGTCTTTGAAAGTCTTGCCCCCAATTTCCTTGATTGATATGGTTCCAACAACCCTGATTGTTATTTCCACCCCAGTTGTTGTTGTTGCCACTGTAATTACCTTGATTATTCTGGTTGCCCCAATTTGAGTTTTGATTGTTGTTCCCCCAATTACTATTCCCCTATTGTTGTTCATTACCCCAATTTCCTTGTGATCTCCATTGTTGTTGTTGGTTAGAATAATTGCCCCTTTGTCCATGATAGTTGTTCATGTATTGCATTTTTTCATTCTGCTCATCATATCCATCTTGGAACCCACCACTATCTAGGTCATATTGATCTGAACTCCCTTGGTTTTGTTGACCTCTTTGTCTTTTTTTTTTTCACAAACATTTTGACACCCTCCATAGCATTTACTTGTCATGGAGATTGAACCTGCTGTAATTATGCCTCTGCTAGCTGGTTCATTGTTGTTTTCAGTTCTACTATTGCCTGCCCATGATCATGGAGCTCTTTGTACAAGTGAATGACTGTCGGGTCACCCTGTGGCATATTGGCTCTACTTTTCCAAGTGGAGGACGTGTCAGCCATCTCATCCAATATTGCATTAGCCTCATCATACAGTGTGTTCATGAAATTTCCCCTGACGAGTTGGTTCACTATGCACTGATTTGTTGTTTTAATGCCTCGGTAGAATGTCTATTGTATCATTGCTTCAGTCATATCATTATTTGGACATTCCTTTACCATAGTCTGGTATCTCTCCCATATCTCATGTGGTGGTTCATTGGGATCCTATTTGAATGCCAAAATCTGATCCCGTAAGGTCGTTATGTGACCCGACAAGAGAAACATTGCAATAAACTTGTTCGCCAACTCATCCCACGTAGTGATGGAATGTTGGGAAGCCTTTCAAGACAGTCCAATGCTTTTCCTCGAAGAGAGAAAGGGAATAATCTCAACCGTAGGGCATCCTCGGACACATTTGTTTGCTTGCTCCCTCAACAGGTATTAACAAATCCTTTAAGATGTTTGTAAGCATTCTTATGGGGAGCACCTGTGAAATACCCTCGTTTCTCCAACAATGTCAACATCATGTTGGTAATTTTAAAAGTGCCCGTCCGGATACTGGGTGGGACAATTGCACTAGCATATCCTTGGTTTGGAAGCACCCGAGGAGCCACTCTTGGAGGTGGCAGGGGAGGTTCTGGAACATTATCATTGGCCTGGTGGCCTCTCCTTTGAGCTTGAGGCACTAGAGGTACCTCATCATCAATATAGTTATCTACCTCCTTCCCTGGCACAACATTTCCAAGAGGATCATTGTTATTGTTTGCTGCCATTTTGAACCGGAAATGATAATTTAACCAAGTAAGTAAACAAGAAGGAAATACAAACTAAATATAAATCTAGATAGATAAATAGCCAAAAACTATTTAGCCCCCCAGCAACGGCGCAAAAAAGTGATCGAGTCCAACCCTACATCACTACAGAGTGGCAAGAGTGGTCGATGCCGCTTTTACCCAAGAAGGTCAGATCGAATCCACAGGGAGCTAGAATGTTTGGGAATTTGGTTCCTATCTACACTAGTAATGTGCAAAGTAATTGTTTACACTTCACTAATCTAGATTATCACTGATGGTGCTGAAATTAAGCTAAGTATGATATCTTTTTGTTAGGAATTCTTAATTTATGGAATGGCACTTGGGAAGTGACTTTCCCCTAGGTGAATACTTGAGGAGTTCTAAAGCCGAAGGCAAAGTTGTTATGTTTGCGGATTGCGATATAGCCAATGCAAGAAGCTACACACTCTATATCTCAAGGTAGCTTGAGTGACTTTACCATAACTGGCTTTCTCAAGACCAATTGTGTGTCAAAGTTATGCAAGGAATATAGGCTCAAGTCAGGTATTATTATCTCTAGGTTTAACCCTTTAATTGGGGCTATCAATCTTTTGAATACACCCCAATTCCTTTTTTGGCCTAATTTTCTAGACATAAGCTCGCTTTCTCGAGAAGAGCCCAAGTTAAAAAGGCACAAATTAGTGTTTGCAACCACTAATTTAACATGGAAAACACAAATCAACCCAAATATCAACCACCCATAAATATCTAAGCCCTAAAACTAGAGACCCATCAAATACCCACCCTAGGGTTGAGCCACAACTCTAGCATTTGGGACTAGATACTCATAATAATGGAAGAAATCAGATATTGAGATGAAGAATAACCCATAAAATATAATTACAAGCTCAGATTCGAAGATTCAATGTTAAACTAGCTACACAATTACTCAAAATAACTACAAAACGGTGTTCACGTACTACTACAGATAAGATAACCTAAAAATCTAAAAAAACAAGTATTTATACAAGGCTGAATTTTTTGGACAAAAATGCCCCTGAAGGAGGTATCGCAAACCGTGAAAAATGGCATGCGGACGCGATGAGGCTAACGCGGCCGTGGTAAATCAACTATGGATTGCTGTCTTCAGCTTTTTTTTCTCAAACTCAAGGCTCTTTCTAAACTTCTCTACCGTGGACCGTGTTAAACTGACCACTGTCGCAGTGGAGGCATAATGGTCGCATAAAATCACTGCAGACCATGATAGCTTGAAGTCCAAAAATACCAACTCTCTGATTCCTTGCTACCGCATACCGAGATAAAAGGACCGCGATTGCGGTGTGTCCTCTGCGGCTGGAGTGGATTCTATGATGTATCACTGCTTTGTCTTAGTTTTGAACTTGTGCAGGTTTCATTCTTTTTTGAGCTGGTTATGACATCCTTGTCTCCTTTCTGACCAAACACTGCAAACAAGCACAAGAAGTTAGATTTTGGGGAATACTAGTACATATTTTAGTCCGAAACTCAAGCAAAAAGGAGCACAAACTAGACTAGAATCCCTAGTTATCAGTATGGACCCTTTTAATAGATGGTGTATCGAATGTGAAAGGGTTCGGGCTTGGCATTATTTTGAAGCCACCTATAGGTAGTACTATTAGATAATGTATCAAGACTTCTAGGTTGATTAATAATGAGGCCGAGTATGAGGCCATGATTGCAGGTCTCAAGCTTGAGGGGCAGAAGTCATTGAAGCCTAGTGCAATTCTCTGTTGGTGGTAAACCAAGTAAAGAAAAGCTTCGAAGTTCGAGAGGATAGGATGCAAAGATATTTGGACAAGCGCAGGTAACCTTGCACCACTTCAAGTAGTGGACTCTAAATCATATGCCTTGAGAACAAAATAGTGAGGCAGATGCACTTGCAAACCTGGGGTCATCAGTCGAGGAAAATGATATTATCTCGGGGACTGTCATCGAATTATCGAGATATGTGATCTAAGAAGGTCACGCCGAGATAAATTCTACAAGTTTGACTTGGTATTAGAGGAATAAGTATATAGAATATTTAAAAAATGGAAAGCTACCATCAGATCATAAAGGGGCTCTAAAAACCAAGGCTGCTAGATTCACATTGGATGAAGATGAAACATTATACAGAAGGACGTTCGATGGACTATTGGTGGTATGTTAGGTCCGGGGGATACCAATTATGTTCTGCGAGAAATCCACGAAGGCACTTATTAGAATCACTGTGGCACCGAGTCTTTGATTCACAAAATTATTAGAGCGGGGTATTAGTGGGATATAATGGAAAAAGGCACTAAGGAGTTTGTTAGAAAGTGTGATAAATGTCAAAGGTTTGCATCGATTATTCATCAGCCCGGGGAGCAACTTCACTCAGTCCTGTCCCTATGGCCTTTCATGAAATAGGGAATGGACATTATCGATCCTCTATAAATGACCCCAAGTAAAGCTAAATTCATTTTATTTATGATTGATTACTTTTCTAAATGGGTGGAAGCACATGCCTTCGAGATGGTCAGAGAAAAAGAAGTTATTGACTTCATCTAGGATCACATCGTGTGTCCATTCCAGATACCTACCGAAATCATATGTGACAATGGGAATCAATTCGTCGGCAACAAGGTAATGGAGTTCCTCTAAGCACACAAAATAAAGAGGATCTTATCAACACCGTACCATCCGAGCGGAAACAGACAGGCTGAATCAACAAATAAAACTATCATTCAAAAGTTAGAGAAAAGGTTGAATGACCCAAAAGGAAAATAGAGAGAAGTCCTACCTGAGTTTCTTTGGGCATATCGAACAACATCGAAATCCAGCACGGGGGAAGCCCTATTCTCTTTAGTATATCACTCTGAGGCCTTAATCCCGGTCGAGGTACGAGAACCCAGTGCCAAATTTCGACATGCTTCGGAGGATTCAAACCACGAGGCTATGAATACTAGCCTCGAGCTATTATATGAAAAACGAGAAGCTGCACTTGTTCGGATGGCAACACAAAAGCAAAGAATTGAGAGATATTATAATAGAAGGACCAACCTTAGACACTTCAGAATCAGGGACTTGGTCCTAAGTACGGTTACCCTCAATACTCGTGTAAGGGCCCATGAAAATTTCTACTCAAAACCCAAAATTTCTGCGGTCCATTATGCGATTGTAGAATAGCTATGCGGTCCTCATAGTCGCCGTAGAGTCAGACAATTTGTGGGTTAATTTGAGGTCAACTATGCGATCGCATAATCAATATGCAGGCCGCATAGTCATCACATAATCCCCTTGGAATTTTTGTGAGGGGCAGTTCTGCGGTGCATTATGTGACCGTAGAACAACTGTGCATGCCGTATTTCTGACGCATACCAGGGCAGTTTGTTCAGGTTTTGGGGGCCATTTTTGCTGTCCATTCTGCAGGCTACATGTCCATTATGCGATCACAGATCGTGTCGTGGCTCCTATTTTCTAACTTTTAAGACCCGAGCCCATCTCATTAAAAACACCCTATTAGACCCCTTTTAAGATATATTTCTTCAAAAAGTGTGAGAGAGGAAGTTCTAGTGAGAAAGAGGGTGATCTTCATCAAATCCCCACTCAATTCTTGCCTAAACCATTGAACATTGTCAAATAAAAATTGCTAGGTCTTCTCCCCAAGAGGTAAGAACTTGAGCCCTAACCTTTGTTTTCGAAATTCACACTAGAATGATTAATTAGCTTGGGGATTCATGGGTATAAGAACAGATTTTCTTGCATGCATAAAACACAAATAGGGTATGGGGAGGTTGTGAACTAAAAATATAGCAATTGGGCTGTAAAATGATAGAAATCTCTCACAAAAGGGTCCTAAAATCACTGTGCACACTTAGTGCTTGATAATTTACTTAAATGAGCTAGAATCTTATTAATGTCTCTAATTCTTAGTCCAATTTGTAATTTTCATAAAATTGATTGAAATTCCGAAATTTATTATAAGGATTTAAGGAAAGCTCTATTGAGGTATGTATGGTTAAAACCCCTCCTCTTAGAATTTGAGCCTCCATGGTGCCCGTGCAAATATTGTAAGTCCGAAATTTGATTGATGCGGTACTTATTATGTCTAATGAATTGATGTTGTGAAAATGTATGTGGAAGGTGCTTCTCTGTGTGTTTAATGGGTTATTCTTTGTAAACTGAGGATGTGTGTATAACATGAGCTATGTGCTAAATGCCTAAATGTCAAGTCAAGGTTACATTGTGGTTAATATGCCGAACTAGATGAATTCCTCTCTATGGTATAACTTAAATTGTTTTTGTATGTGCCTATCATCTTAAATGGCAAGGTTAATGTTGACAATGGGAATAATGTGAAACGTGAGTTATGGAATGTCATAATTGTGGCCCCAAGTGCTGATGAACTAATACATGTGAAACCAAATATTGAAATGAGATTATTAATGGAAAAGGGTAACGTCTTGGTGAGACGGATTAGCTGATCGGGCCGTGATCGGACTCCATGTTATACTCACATGATGGTAATATATTGATAATTGAAAGTGGAAAATGAGAATGAAATAAGGGTAATGTCTTGGTAAAACGGCTTAGCCGATCGGGCCGTGATCGGACTCCGCTGAAGGAAACGGTGGTATTGTGGATGATGATGCAACAATATGGAATGCCCCAACCTAAAATTTTGGAAATCATGTGATAACTATGTGAACCTTTTATAATGCTGACGTGGTGCTTGTTTGAAGCTTTGTAGTCCTTATGATTTCTTTTTTTACGCTTGTATGGTTGTTCTTTCTAACAGAAAATTGTTTAGTTATACATACTAGTACTATTCAATTGTACTAACGTCCCCTTTGCCGGGGGCGCTGCATTTTTGAATGAATGTAGATTGCTCCATAGCGGACAGTGCCGATCACGCGTAGCGGAGTATCCTTCTCTCAAAGTCTTGGTGAGCCCCCCATTTCTCCTCCAAGGGGTTATGTTGTAAATCTTTTGTTGTAGACTTCCACTTTTGAGGTATACCCGGGGACTTATTACCGGCGTTGTCATAATTGTCTTTTGTATCCTTAGAGGCTCTGTAGATATTTGTGTGGGTTATGTTCGGATGTCGGATGGGAAAATGTACTGTGTAGTAATTCTAAACTCTAGTTCTTCTAAACTGTAACTGTATGAAATCTTAAAAACTTAACCACGACTTAAGGTTCATGATATGAAAATTAATTAACAATGTTGAATGTACGATTTTGCTATTGTCTAAATAAACAAAAGCATGGGTTTTTAAATCTTATGGAGCTGGGTAGAAAGTGCTGAAAAGGCTTGCTCAGTTGGGTTCACTCGATTGAGCGCCAGTCACGCATCCCGACGTAGGGGCGTGACAAACTTGGTATCATAACCTAAGGTTTTGAAGTGTCCTAGGATGTCTCGGAGCCGTGTTTAGTAGAGTACTTCTTATCGATTCGTAGTCGACCACATCTATAAGTTGGAGGCTACTTGGGCATTTAGAAATAACACTCTTTTTGATATTCTGGATCATGCGGCAAGACTTGTTATGAAACTATTCCTTCTCTAACTAGTGCATTGCTCTATCTTTGAGTAAATGGCACCTAAGAAGAAAGCGAGGATTGGCTAAGAAGCCAATGCCACCTCAGGAGTGGCTGATGATCACTGCTTGATACTGCGGGTGAGGGTAGTCGCCCTACTATCACCCTGACTGGTCTCTTATTCTAGAGCAGACTACCCCAGTTCCTACACTTGTGTAAGGTACTACTATCTCTCTCGTTGATACTCATGTTCCACCTCTAGCCCCAGCTTCCGGTTCTGGTATTTCTGATGGGGATCTTAGGGGAGCTATTCAGATGTTGACTCAGCTAGTGGCTTCTCAGGCCCAAAGGTCAAATCTTGCACCTAGTTTATCTAGCTAGAAAGCGGATTCCACTAGTTCCAGGGTGGATAGATTTCTTTAGTTAGATCCTCCAGTGTTTTCGGGTGCCAATCCAGAAGAAGACCCTCAGAATTTGATTGATGAGATGCACAAGACCCTCAGGGTTATGCGTGCAACTGAGACAGAGGGAGTAGAGTTAGATGCTTATCATCTGAAAGGGGTGGCCTATTCGTGGTTTGAGTTGTGGGAAGATTCCCGTGAGGAGGGGAGCCCTCTGGCGAGGTGGAGCGAGTTCACTAATGCATTTATAGATCATTTCCTACCTGCTAAGACAAGGGTAACCCGAGCAGCAGAGCTTGAGAACCTAAGGCAGGGTAGTAGAAGTGTGAGGGAGTATCATATGGAGTTTGTCCGCCTGTCCAAGTAGGTTATTCACATGTTGCCCACAATGGAGGCTAGGGTGCGCAGGTTTGTTTGGGCCTTAATCCTTTGACTATTAATGAGGCTTCTACAACTGCATTGAATTCTGACATGAATTATGGGAAGATGGTGGCATTTGCTCAGGCTACTAAGAACCGTAAACTAAAGAATAGGATGGAGAAAGAGGGTAACAGAAAGAACTGGTCTACGGGCAACATGGGTGAGTCACTAGGTGGGGGAAGACCACCTTTTCGAGGAGGGACATTAGGGTAGTCCCAGTCTGTTGCACCATATTTAGCCAGTGCACTACTATCAGGGACCAGCTAGCAGCAGTATTGGATTCGTTTTAGGCCCAGTCAGGGCAATAGAGGATCCCATCAGCGGGGCCGACCAGGAGAGAGATCCCGGCAGCAACAGAGATCCCCGTGCCCCAGATGCGGGAAGATGCACTTAGGGATTTGCTACTTGGAGTTACCCATATGTTATGGATGCGGGATGAGGGGCCACATTTAGAGTCATTGTCATAAATCCCGCCAGGGTGCGGGTAGGGTCACAACACAGTTATCCAGTCCATCTATTGCTACATCTTCAGCCCCCTGTCCAACTCGAGGTACCCCAGCACCCAGGGGGCGAAGTGTATCTAGGGGTGGGGCATAGAGTTCGGGAGGACCCAATCGATTCTATGCCATGAGGGGTCTCCTGACTACAGAGGCTTCTCCAGATATTGTTACAAGTATTTTGACTATCCAATCTCATGATGTGCATGCACTTATTGACCCCGGTTCCACCCTGTCCTATGTTACCTCTTTTATTGCTATGGAATTTGGGATAGAACAAGAAAAGCTTCATGAACCATTCTCGGTATCTAATCTAGTGGGTGAGCCTATTACAGGTACACGAGTTTATAGAGGTTGTATTTTAACGGTACGTGGTAGGATACCATGGCCGATCTCATTGAATTGGGGATGGTCGATTTTAATGTAATAATGGGAATGGATTGGCTTTATTCATGTTTTGCCAAACTTGATTGTCGTACTAGGACTATGAGGCTTGCATTTCCTAATGATCCCGTTGTTGAATGGAAGGGAGTTAATGTAGTGCCTAAAGGTCGGTTTATTTCTTACCATAAGGCCGTAAAGATGATCAAGAAGCGGTGTATCTATCATTTAGTTTGGGTTACAGACACTAATGCCGAGGCACCTACCCTTGAGTCCGTACCAGTTGTGAATGAATTTCCGGATGCCTTTCCATATGAGCTCCCTAGGATTCCACCAGACAGGGAGATTGATTTTGAGATCGACGTGATGCCAGGCATGCAGCCTATTTCAATACCACCTTACAGAATGGCACCGACATAATTGAAAGAGCTAAAGGAACAACTAAAGGATTTGCTGGAAAAGGGTTTCATCCGGCCGATTGTGTCACCGTGGGGAGCACCGGTATTGTTTGTATGGAAGAAAGATGGGTCACTACGGATGTTTATCGACTATCGGCAACTCAACAAAGTCACAATAAAAAATAAATATCCTCTACCAAGAATAGATGACTTGTTTGATCAATAGCAAGGTTCTACGTGTTACTCAAAAATTGATTTGCGGTCTGTGTATCATCAATTGAAGATAAGGGAGCAGGATATACCAAAAATAGCATTCACGACTCGGTATGGGAAATTCTAATTTCTGGTGATGTCTTTTGGGCTCACAAATGCCCCGGCAGCTTTCATAGATCTTATGAATCGAGTCTTCAAGCCTTTTGTAGACTCCTTTGTAATAGTGTTCATTCACGATATTCTTGTGTATTCCCAAAGTCGGGAGGACTATGCTGACCCTCTCAGGGAAGTTCTGCAGACTCTTGAGCAACATCAACTATATGTAAAGTTTTCAACATGTGAATTTTGGCTTGAAAGAATCTGTCGTGTTCTTGGGTCATATCGTCTTTGGGGAAGGAGTTATGGTTGATCCTGAAAAGATTGCAGTAGTGAAGAATTGGCCTAGACTTACCACTCCAACAGAAATTTGCAGTTTCTTAGGTTTGGCTGGGTACTACAGGAGATTTGTGGAGGGGTTTTCTACTCTTGCCTCTCCAGTGAGTAAATTGACGCAGAAAGCAGTTAGATGCCAATGGTCCAGTGCTTGTGAAAGGAGTTTCCAAGAATTAAAATCAAGATTTACTGTAGCACCAGTATTAACCCTGCCAGAGGGTACAGAGGGATTTGTGGTGTATTGTGATACCTCAAGGATTAGGCTTGGGTGTGCGTTAATGCAATACGAAAAGGTTATAGCCTATGCATCTAGGCAACTCAAGAATCATGAAAAGAACTATCCAACCCATGACTTAGAGCTTGCGACAGTGGTGTATGCGCTAAAGATTTGAAGACATTATTTGTATGGGGTCCATGTGGATGTATTTACGGACCACAAGAGCCCTCAATATATTTTCAAGCACAAGGAGTTGAATATGAGACAGAGAAGATGGCTAGAGTTTCTCAAGGACTATGACATTGATATTCTCTATCACCCGGGAAAGGCTAATGTTGTGGCGGATGCTCTTAGTCGAAAATCTCTGGGAAGTTTGGCTCATTTGGAGGCATATCAGAGGCCATTGGCCAGGGAGATTCAACAGTTGGCTACTTTGGGAGTATGCCCTGCGGACTCTAATGAAGGAGGAGTGATTATGTAGAATAAGGCTGAATCATTACTTGTAGCGCGGGTGAAGGAGAAGCAATTCGACGATCCATTTTTAGCACAACTGAAAGAGGGGATTCATAAACCCAAGACCATAGATTTTTCCCTTGGCATGGATGATGGTACCCTACGGTACCAAGGTCGCCAATGTGTTCCGGATATTGACGGTCTTTGGGAAAAGAGCATGGTAGAAGCTCACACTTCCAGGTATTCCGTGCACCCAGGATCTACGAAAATGTATCACAGTGTCAAGGAAGTTTATTAGTGGAACAACATGAAAAAAGAGGTGGCAGGATTTGTGGCAAAATGTCTGAACTGTCAGCAAGTGAAGGCCGAACATAAAAGGACCGGTGGATGGGCCCAAAGCATAGAAATTTCAATGTGGAAATGGGAGATGATCAACATGGATTTTGTAGTAGGGTTATCGTGCACTCCGTACAAGTTCAACTCAATTTAGGTAATCATGGATCGACTTACAAAATTAGTGCACTTCTTGCCAGTTAAATCTACCTATACAACGGAACAATATGCTAAGTTGTATATCAAGAAAATAGTCAGGTTGCATGGTACTCCGATCTCAACCATTTCAGATTGAGGGGCTCAATTCACGGCCAACTTTTGCAAGAAATTTTAGCAATTTTTGGGCACGCAGGTAAATCTTAGCACAACTTTTTACCCTCAGACCGACGGGAAAGTAGAGCGGACTATTCAGACGCTTGAGGACATGTTGCGTGCTTGTGTTCTCAATTTCAAGAGTAGCTAGGATGATTATTTACCACTCATAGAGATTTCTTATAACAACAGCTTCCATTCTAGTATCCAGATGGCGCCATTTGAAGCATTGTATGGTAGGAGATGTAGGTCTCCCATTGGGTGGTTCGAGGTTGGAGAAGCGGAATTTATAGGGTCGGACCTTGTGCATCAGGCCATGGAGAAAGTCAAAATGATTAAGGAGAGGTTGAAAACTGCTCAAAGTTGCCAAAAATCTTATTTGGACGTTCGTCGTAGAGATTTGGAGTTCACAGAACATAATTGGGTATTTTTGAAGGTTTCCCCCATGAAGGGTATCATGCGGTTTGGAAAGAAAGGAAAATTGAGTCCGAGGTATGTCGGACCATACAAAAACATTCAGAGGATTGGTCAGGTGGCGTACAAGCTCGAGTTGCCACCTGAGATGTCATTTGTACACCCAATCTTCCATGTGTCTATGTTGAAGAAGGTAGTGGGATATACGTCCACTATTGTGCAAGTTGAAACTATTGAGGTTAATGAGGAACTATCATATGAAGAATTTCCAGTTGCCATTCTTGACAGACAAGTTCGAAAATTGAGAAATAAGGAAATTGCCTCCGTAAAAGTGTTGTGGCAGAACCAGCAGGTTGAGGAAGCCACATGTGAAGCCGAGGAAGAAATGAGAAAGAAGTACCCACATTTGTTTGTATAGCCATGTAATAGCTTTTTATGCATTTGGTCTCTATCAACTCTACCTTTTGATTTGATCTATGTAAAACTGTTCTTTCTTGGTTATATATTGCCTATGCGGCCATGGTTGGTGTTGTATAACTTATGTTGTGTCTATGGAACATGTATATACTATTAGGATATGTTTCTGGGGCTCTCTGATAGGTGGATATGCCTAGTTACAAAGGAAACTCTAGCAAAAAATTTGGAAATTTAGGGAGTTAGAGAAATTTGGGGGTGTGGATATGTTTCATGTTGTGAAAAGCTGAGGTTGCATAAAAAATTTCTAATAAGTGAACCTTGATCCTCACTCGAGGACGAATGATCTTAAGTGGAGGAGGATGTAAGTCCCCGTGAAAATTTCTACTCAAAACCCGAAAGCTCATATTGCCAAGTTAGGTATATGTGTTAGAGATTTGTAAATTTCTTCGTGGCGAGCTTGGGGCTATCAATCTCTTGAATACACCCCAATTCCTTGTTGGCCTGATTTTCTAAACTTAAGCTCTCTTTCTCAAGAAAATCCCAAGTCAAAAAGGCACAAATTAGTGTTTACAACCACTAATTTAACATGGAAAACACAAATCAGGCCAAATATCAACCACCCATAAACATCTAAGCCCTAAAACAAGAGACCCATCAAATACCCACACTAGGGTTGAGCCACAACCCTAGAAATTAGGTCAAGATACTCATAATAATGGAAGAATATAGATATTGAGATGAAAAATAACCCATAAAATATAATTACAAGCTCACATTCGAAGATTCAATGTTACACTAGCTACAAAATTACTCAAAATAGATACAAAACAGTGTTCACGTACTCAGCTATAGATAAGATAACATAAAAATCTAAAAAAGAAGTTTATATACAAGGCCAAATTTTCAGGACAAAAATGCCCCTGAAGGAGGTAACACGGACCGCGAAAAAAGGGATACAGCCGCGGTGAGGCTAACGCGGCCGTGGTAAATCAACCCCGGACCTTCAACTTTTTTCTCAAACTCTAGGCTCTCTAAACTTCTCCATCACGGACCGCGTTAAACTGACCGCTATCGCGGTAGAGGCACAACGATCCCATAAAATCACCGCAGACTGTGATAGCTTGAAGTCCAAGAATACCAACTCTCTGATTCCTTGCCACCATGGACCGCGATTGCGGTGACTCCTCTGCGGCTGCAGTGAATTTTATGTTGTATCACTACTTTGACTTGGTTTTGAACTTGTGCAGGTTTCACTCTTTTTTGAGCTGGTTATGACATTCTTATCTCCTTTTTGACTAAACACTGCAAACAAGCACAACAAGTTAGATTTTGGGGAATTCTTGTACGCATTTTAGTCCAAAACTCAAGCAAAAAGGAACACAAACTAGACTAGAATCCCTAGTTATCAGCATGGACCCTTTTCATGGATGGTGTCTTGAAAATGAAAGGGTCTTGCCTTGGTATTGTTTTGAAGCCACCTATAAGTAATATTATTAGACAATCTATCAAGACTTCTAGGTTGACTAATAATGAGGCCGAGTATGAGGTCATGATTGCAGGTCTCGAGCTAGCTAAAAGCCTGGGGGCAGAAGTCATTGAAGCCAAGTGTGATTCTCTGTTGGCGGTGAACCAAGTAAACAAAAGCTTCGAAGTTCGATAGAATAGGATGCAAAGCTATTTGGACAAGCGCAGGTAACCTTGCACCGCTTCAAGGAGTGGACTCTAAATCATTGCTTCGAGGACAAAATAGTGAGGCAGATGCACTTGCAAACCTGGGGTCATCAGTCGAGGAAAATGATATTATCTCGGGGACTGTTATCTAATTATCGAGATATGTGATCTAAGAAGGTCACGCCGAGATAAATTCTACAAGTTTGACTTGGGATTGGAGGAATAAGTATATCGAATATTTGAAAAATGGAAAGCTCCCATCGGATCATAAAGAGTCAAGGGCTCTACGAGCCAAGGTTGCTAGATTCACATTGGATGAAGATGGAACATTATAAAGAAGGACGTTTGATGGACCTATTTTCTATCTTTTAAAACCCGACCCCATCTCATTAAAAATACCCTATTAGACCCTTTTTAAGATATTCTTCTACAAAAAGAGTGAGAGAGGAAGTTCTAGAGAGAGTGGGTGATCTTCATCAAATTCCCACTCAATTCTTGCATAAACCTTTGGAGATTATCAAATAAAATTTGCTAGGACTTCGTCCCAAGAGGTAAGAACTTGAACCCTAACCTTTTAATTTCGAAATCCATAATAGAATGAATAATTAGCTTGGTGGCTCATGGGTATAAGAATGTATTTTTTTGCATACATAAAAGATAATAGGGTATGGGGAGGTTGTAAACTAAAAAGATAGCAATTGGGGTGTAAAATAATAGACTCTCATAAAAGGGTCCTAAAATCACTGTGCACACTTGAAGCTTGATAATTTACTTAAATGAGTTAGAAACTTATTCATGTCTCTAATTCTTGGTTCAATTTGTAGTTTCATAAAATAGATCAAAGTTACTAGGAAATTATGGAACTTATTATAAGGATTTAAGGAAATCTCTATCGAGGTACGTACGGCTAAAAACCCCTCCTATTAGAAATTGAGCCTTCATGGTGCCCATGCAAATGTTGTATGTCCGAAATTTGATTGATGTAGTACTTGTTATGTCAAATAAATTGATGTTGTGAAAATGTATGTGGAAGGTCCTTTTCCATGTGCTTAATGTGTTATTCTTTATAAATCGAGGATGTGTGGAGAACATGAGCTATGTGATAAATGCCTAAATGTCAAGTCAAGGTTACATTGTGATTAATATGCCAAACTAGATGAATTTCTCTCTATGCTTATAACTTAAATTATTTTTGTATGTGCCTATGATCTTAAATGGAAAGGTTAATGTTGAAAATGGGAATAATGTGAAATGCGAGTTATGGAATATGGTAATTGTAACCCCAAGTGCCGATGAACTAATACATGTGAAACCAAAGATTGAAGTGAGATGATTAACGAAAAAGGATAATGTCTAGGTGAGACGGCTTGACCGATCGGGCCGTGATCGGACGCCATGTTATACACACATGGTGGTAATATATTGATAACTGAAACTAGAAAGTGAGAATGAAATAAGGGTAACGTCTTGAAACAATATGGCCTAGCTGATCGAGCCATGATCGGACTCTGCTCAAGGAAGCACTGGTATTGTGGTTGATGATGCAACAATATGGAATGCCCCAACCTAAAATTTTGGAAATGATGTGAAAACTATGTAAACCTTTTATATTACTGACGTGGTGCTTGTTTGAAGCTTTGTAGTCCTTGTGATTTCTTTGTTTTACTCTTGTATGGTTGTTCTTTCTAACAGGATGGTGTTTAGTTATACATACTAGTACTATTCCATAGTACTAATGTCCCTTATGGCGGGGGCGCTACATTTTTGAATGAATGTAGGTGGCTCCATAGCGGATAGTGCTGATCGCGCGTAGCGGATTATCCTCCTCTTAAATTCTTGGTGAGCCACCCTTTTCTCCTCCAAGGGGTTATGTTGTACATTTTTTGTTGTAGACTACCACTTTTTTTTTAGGTTTAGACAGGGTCTTCTTGCCGGCATTATCATAATTGTCTTTTGTATCCTTAGAGGCTCTGTAGATGTTTGTGTGGGTTATGTTCGGATGTCAGATGGGACAATGTACTGTATAGTAATTCTAAACTCTAGTTCTTCTAAACTGTAAGTATATGAAATCTTAAAAACTTAACAACAACTTAAGGTTCGTGATATGAAAATGAATTAAAATATTGAATGTACGATTTTACTATTGTCTAAATAAACAAAAACATGGTTTTATTAATCGTATGGAGCTGGGTAGAAAGTGTTAAAAAGGCTTGCTCAGTTGGGTTCACTAGATTGAGCGCCGGTCGTGCCTCTCGAGGTTGGGACGTAACAACTCAAGACCCAAATGAAGGCAAACTAGGCCCGAATTGGGAAGGACTGTACCGAGTCATCGGTAAAGGATCTTACAGACTTGGCACGATGGGAGGAGAACAATTTCCAAACAACTGGAATGTATCATTACTCAAACGGCATTATTGCTATGGTCTGACCTACTCCTTTTTCCATTTGTATTTAAGACTAACTAATTGAAGATGTTTGATAGAAGCAAATGAGGGCACCCTTATACACGAAGACCTTAGGTTTTAAAGCACGTGTTTCACTCTTTTTTCCCTTAGATCGGGTTTTATCCCAAATGGGTTTTTTCAGTGAGGTTTTTAACAAGGAAACGACTATGTGCTACCTAAGGAGAATTCAACAGTATCCAAGGCTTATTTTTAATCAACCTCAAATACTGGGGGCATCACCCTCAGAGGTCATATTTTCGAGAAAAATATTTCATGCCAGAGATGGCCTCGATAGGAAAACTTTGTAATGGGCCAAACGATCTGATAAACCTTGTCCATATAGAAATGTCTAGCCGCGATAGAATTCTTTCTATATCGAAACACTTTGTGTCTCAGAGAAATTTTCTACTATACGAACTCCATGCTTGCGATTTTATAGAAATGGCTCAAGGGCCAAAATGTAAATATACCTCGAATACTTGGGGACTGTCATCGAGAGTCAACATATTCGAATTTCTAAACTCGAATTTATAAGACCTCAAAGAGGCATCCCTTGACGCAGAGGCCAAGGCCATCATAATCGGGGACTAACCTTTCAGACAAGTTCGAAAGGTTATCGGGAAACAAGTCCAAGAGACACACCCGAAGGCAATGACCACATTAAATACTACGGCCATATAAAAAGGTTACGGTTGAGATAATGTGGCTTGGAGACGTCTGACTTCTGCCATAAGTTAAAGTCCTTCAAATACTTTAAAAAATTGGTTAAATAAGGCTATCATCGGCAAAGCAAATTAAAAAGGGCTTCGATGATATCAGCCCTTGAATAATTTAAAGGCTTCGATAATATCAGCCTCCGAGAAAACTTCAAGAGGTATTAAATTATCTTAACAAAAATGGGTTAAGAAAAAATTTTGTTCTGATCAATTGAACAATCGAAAGAACCAAAGGGTACAAAAAACACATGCTAAGGCATAAAACAATTCACTAAGTGTTTTAGCCGAAAAGAGGGAAACATTATAGTCGTTTTAGAGGCCGAATTGGCCCAAATTAATGAGCCTATGGGCTAACCTAAAAGACCATAAGGGCCAATCTAAAAGAGCCTAAGGGCCAAAACATTTAGAGTTCGATACCTTTTTCTCACTCAACTCGGACCTAAGGGTCCCATCGCCCCAAGCTTGCATTTAGTCGACTTAAGCATAGCTCCAGGATCCATCTAAAACAATTAAGAGGTGATTCATTATAAGTCCAAAATCCTCACATTGATTACCAAAAAACCTAAGGGTTTGTTCGGCTCTAAGTCCGAGCCAGAGCTCACCCATTCATTGAAGTTAAACATCAAAAATTTTGACATAACAAAGACGAAGCCGATTTCAAAAATAAATCAGAGATGGAACAAAAAGAAAAGGAATTCCTTATATTCATAAAGGATATTTACAGTTCTCACAAGGGGCCTTACACAAAAACAAAAAATAAAGAGCGTAATCTACTTTGGTAGCCACATCCTCGGGAGACGCATCTTTGGGAGCCGCATCTTTGGGAACCTCATCCTTTCGGACTTCGTCCTAATCTCCTCCGCTCTCAGAACCACTGGCATAATCTTTATCATCAGAGAGTAGAGTGGCAGCCTCGTCCTCCAAATTTTTTGCCTTCTCAATATCAGTTGAGAGGTCTAAGCCATGAGCATGCACTTCCTCGAGAGTCTCTCCGTGATCGTTGCCTAGCGTGATCGAGAGCATATGACAATTTGGCTTCGACAACGATGGAGATTTTTTGTGCCTGAACATTAGTGGCCTCGGCATAAACTCGATTAGAGGCCAAAAACACCTCTGCTAAAGATTTGTCCTTCGCAAGCTCGGCAGCCGATTTAGCCTTAAGCTACTCAATCTTTCTGCTCTGGGCCAGGTTTTCCCCCTTTGCATTTTGAAGTTGGCATTCGATCAAAGTCAGCTGGTCCCGGAGAGTGTCTTTATTTGAGGCGAAACAATCCATATGTTGTTCCACCCCAAGGTCTCGACCTCTTTTACCTTGAGCTCTTCTCGAAGCTGCTCCACTAGCTCGCCCTTCTGCTGGGCCTACAAAGTTGAAGTGTTAATCGCTATATCAAATGAGCACACAACAGACCGCCAAAGGTTACATTACCTGTTCAATGAGCTCAGTCTATTTTTTGATGAGCATTTGCCAGTTCAACTCGGAGATCCCTGACTTCCTCCTCTTTCTGTACATAGAGGCATTTAAGGTTGTCCCTCTCTTCGACCAGCTTCTTGACCTCGGCTTTGCATCGGGCAAGATCGATTCAATATTTGGAAAATGTTTTTCGATGAAGTGCCACTGCCTTCACACAAAGAAAAGGAGTCGAACTTAGAGAAATTGAGACTAAAACTCGAGCATAACTATGGAGGTAGAAACTTACGCTTTTGAGAAGTCGTTGAGCCTCATCGAAGATAAACGAAGCATCCGGTCGGGACGATCTTCAACTCCATTAAAGCACTCCCGAAAAATATCATTCCCTTCGTGGATTGTCTCCAGTCGGGAGTCTTCATGACCTAGGCATCTCGAAATTACCCTTCAAAGAAACATGGAGTAAAAGACTCGACATTTAAGTATGAATAACTCTGTAAATCATGAAATACTCATAGTGTCATGCATATGCGTATGAATATCATGTCGTGCATAGGTACATGTGTTCATAATATTATCAAGCCTCTAAGGGAATCCCATCATATCATCTCGGCTACTATGGGCAAATCATCCATGTATACCAACTGATCAGACGGTGGTGTGTATATAACGCCGTAACCTTTTTCCAAACCCCATATATATATATATAATCTCATATGGTCATAGGTCAATGTACATGGATACACTGCATGAGAAATATGTCAATAAATTTTTTTAGAGCGTCATAAGACCATTTTGCCTCTGATAAATATCATGAAATAGACTTTATCAACTTACATATTTTCCGAGACCCATGAATAGATGATAGAATAATATGACACATGGGTAATCAAGAACATAAGCATCTCTAGTGTTTTTATGAATAGAGTTATTTATAGAAATTGTGTATTTGCTCGTTTCATTTGAGTCGTATAGATCATGTCAAATAGAAAGAAGGGATAGCCTTAACATACTAGAGCCGATTCTATTGAAAATGCCTCTAACACACGTCAATTGCGACAACACATCACGGCGGATCAAAATAGGAAAAAATTTATATGACATTCTTAAGAAATATTGCACCGTACTCCTCTTAGAATTGCAAAATCCTGTTGCTATTACGCGGTATAATTTCGGATAAAAGAATTTGTTGAAGCAAAATCACGAGATCTATCTCCATTTGTATAAGATTTGTATGAAATCTTGTTTGAGACTTTCATCCGTTGCTTAGCAACATAAGTGCTCAATTACAAGATATAAGAAAATCTCTTACCTTAAAAACTTGTGGGCCCCACTTTTGGGGTTTATTTAATCTAAAAATTCCCTACACATGCCACCTATTAATCAAGACCAATGAGTCACGGTGACTTAAGGTCTTGCTGCCATGTTCTTGGATAAATAAGCTTATCTAATAGCATAATTAAGCTTATTTACAATTTTCTTAATTAACTTGTTAGTCTCCCACTAATCAATAATTAATAAATTATCCACATAACTAAGAATTATCTCAAATTACATAAAATATCACTCAATTTTAACACACTTTATACGTCTTTACTATCATGGTCGTGTGGTACTTTATACGACACTAGTCCATAAATATGGGTTATTATACCTTCAACCGTATTTTATCTCAAAATGATAAAATTCGTCGAAAACTCATTTTCTTCAATTTTCATGCCCTCTCACCATCACGAATTTACTCATCACTTGTTTAAAATAGCATAATGCTTATGATCTCAAAATAATCTAATACCCGAACTTACGTCGATTAAATTACGACGAAACTTTAACGTACGAAAATGTGAAATGTAACATCTCATTTCCATATTTTCATAAACTTATTTATGGCATACTTTCACGTACAAAAACATAGGGTGTAACATCAATCCTCCCTTTGGAATATTCGTCCTCAAACGTTGACTGATGTACTTATCATTATCATAACTTATAGCTCTTGTTTTTTGTGAATAAATTCAAAGTTTAGGGTATTCCTACCTGTAGGTCTCTTCCTCACACGTCCTGTGGTCGGAATTCTTCCAATCTCATAATTCTTTCTACCTTCTGTCATGTAGCTTATACGACTTCTTTCTTATATGTGCGCCTATGTGACAATTCCTCCAGCTGTTAGCCAATCTATAGGCCTTACTTTGTAAACAACTACAGAGCTCGACAAGATGTCCCTCTCGGAATCTATAGGATACTGAACTTCTTCACTCGGTACTTTATTGAACTCATGATTATTTCTATATTTTATCTCATAGACCCGATTATCTACCCATATGACCTTATTGCATCTAGGTAGGTCATACTATACCATAACTCTTACTTCGATTTATCGTTACTGAGGTCTGCTACCAAACTACGGGTTACTTCTGTTGCTTATCCCATATGTATAAATCTAAGTCCTTTAATGCTTACTCATTGCTATTCATCTTAAGAATGACATCCTGATCTCATCTTATACTATTGAGATTTTATCCATACATCATCTACCATTGATAACTTTACCTCTAATGTAACAATGCCGTTAGGGCTCACGTCTCATCGGGGACATCTGGAGTAATTAGATTGATCCACCTAGGAGTTATGTCACACCTCTTTTTTACGGCGCTTTAACATACTCCGGCGAAAGGGAATATATATATATAAGCGTAAAAAGA
>MU725858.1:11962-25610 GCA_026770625.1 Nicotiana glauca
CTCCTCCCCCTCACCTCCCGAAAATAAAGTATTTTTTTTAAAATATATTTTCAGTTTTAGTTTTTTCATCTATCGATATACAGGTTCAAAATTTTAGAAGTTCCAAAGATATGAGTTCAAATGTTTATGTGTTTGGAAATTTACGGGTTTAGAAATTATAAAGTTTACGGGTTCGAAATTTGCGATTTCAAAAGTTTATGAAATTTATGGATTCAGAAGGTTATTGGTTCAAAAGTTTATGGCTTCATATTTATTGTATCTAAATTATTTATGAATACTCTTGAAAAACTATTTTCCTTAATTTGCATACCAAACACCGAAAAATGAATAAGATTACTACTTATTTTTCAAGAAAAGATTTTCTTGAAAAATATTTTCCACGAAAAATATTTTTCGTTATTACCAAACACACCGTAAAGGTGAAATTTTTGTAGATTACGGCGTCAAGGTCGGCTGAAGCTCCAAGCAGCTAAAGCCATGGCTTTAGACCCTCAATTCTTTGGGGCCGCATTTTTTAAATTATTTATTTTATGTTTGATTTCCTTTCAAAAATATTACTCCCTCCGTTTTAATTTATGTGAACCTGTTTGACTGAGTACGGAATTTAAGAAAAAAAATAAAGACTTTTGGAATTTGTGGTCCTAAACAAATTCAAATGCCCCCCAGAGTATTTGTGTTGTTATAAAAGCTTCTCATTAAGGGTAGAGTTGTAAGTTTAAGCAAAATTGTTATCAAATTTAGAAAGGGTTCATTATTTTTGGAACGGACCAAAAAGAAAATAGGTTCACATAAACTGGAACGGAAGGAGTACTAAATAGTATAAGCTAAAAAGTATAAAATAATTATAGAAGATTAATAGTTAATTATTTACTCAAGGATTGATAATGAATTTAGTGTTATTGTGATGACCAAAAGGGGTCATCACCTGTTTTTAATTGAATTATGTATTTCCGAGACCTTGAAAATCTCATTTAGAGTAGCCTCAATTTGCGTGCACAGTTTAGGCGCATAGCCAAAAAGATTAAATATAAAATTATGTGAAAAAAGCTAAGTTTTGATGTTAAAATGAATAAATTTGACCTTGGTCAATATTTTGGATAAACGGACTCGCACCCGCGATTCGACGGTCACGTAGGATCGGTAGAAAAATATGGGACATGGGCGTATGCCCGAAATCAAATTCCGAGGTTCCAAGCCTGAGAAATGAATTTTTTTGTAAAATTGTTTTCTGGAAATGTTTAAGAAAATTAGAAATGAAATCTGATTAGAAAGCGATTGTATCGGGCCTGTATTTCGGTTTTGGTGCCTGGTACAGGTCTTATATATGTTATAAGTCATTCTTGTGAAATTTGATTGAAAACGAACATCGTTTGACGTGATTCGAACCTAAATTAGAAAATTTGATGTTTTATGAAGTTTGAAAGAATTCTTGGATTTTGAGGTTTAGTTCAATGTTTATGATGTTATTTTGGAGATTTTATCGCACAAGTAAGTCCATAAGATATTTTTGAGGTTGTGTGTATATTTGGTTTGGAGCCCCGAGGGCTCGGGTGAGTTTTGGATAGGCCACAAGTTGCATTTTTGAACTTAAAATTTTGTTGGTGTGAACTGACCTGCAGGTTTCGCATTTGCGAAGCCAGCCTCGCAAATGCGAGCTATGCATCGCAAATGCAACACAATTCCTTGGCAGCCTTTTTCGCAAATGCGAAGATTTTCATCGCAAATGGGATGCACACTTAAATCCTCAGTCATCGTAAATGCGATATTTTTCTCGCAATTGCGACTACTGCTTCGCAAATGCGAAAGCTGGAAAATTATGAAGGGTTCACAAATGCAAACCCTATTTCGCAATTCCCACATATGAGAGGTTGGAGTTCGCAATTGCGAACTCATGTTCGCATTTCCCATATCAGAGACCTGCAATTTTATACTTAAACTATTTTGAACCCCATTTTTCATATTTTCTCAAACCCAAACACACTTAGGCGATTTTTCAAGAACAAGTATTCTTCCAAATCAAGTGTAAGTTAGTTTTTACTCATTTCTTTCAATCATTAACATCTTTTAACATTATTTCAACCTAAAATAAAAGATTTTCATGGGAAAATTGGGTGTTTTGGGTAGAACCTAGGTTTTTTAAAAATTTGGGATTTGAACCTCAATTTGAGGTCCGATTTCAAAACAAATTATATATTTGAGTTTCTGGAGGAATAGGTAATCAGGTTTTGGTTCGAACCTCGGGTTTTGACCACGTGGGCCAGAGGTGATTTTTGACTTTTTGGGTAAAATTTTGGAAAACTCATTTTCATGCTTTGGGTTTGATTCATTTAGTGTTTATTAATATAATTAAGTAATTTGTGATTAGATACGAGCGAATTGGCGGTGTAATCACAGGGTAAAGCTATAATTGAGGCTCGAGTTGTGTTCAAGGCATCGATGTAAGTGTTTGATCTAACCTTAGCTTGAGAAATTAGGAGTTGAGTCATATTTTATATGTGGTAATTGTCGTGTACGACATATAGGCATGGTGACGAGTATCTATACGTTGGTGTCTAGCATGACCGTGAGTCTTTAAATTGTGAATATCTTGATTTCATTGTATCTCTCATGCCTTGGTGATGATTCCTATTATTGTGAAAAGCTTGTGGAAGGAAATTGTGATCTATGAATATCGAGGAGCATTGGATCAAGTTATATTATAATTGTGAAAACAATGAGATGATTGAACCTTTGGAGCATTGGATAAAGTGGTAAAGTGAGTTATGAAATAAAGAGAAAAATTTATTAAATTGTTCCCTTTCCGGGATATTGATGCCTTGTTAGTTATTTTCCCTTGCCGGGATGTTGAGATTATTGATGTTATACCCTTGCCGGGATTTGATTGTTTAATTGTGTTGCCTTGTCGGAATTTCTATCATTATTTTGTTTATTCTCTTGCCCGTTGTTTGTGATTGTTGTTTGGGTGAGGAATAGTGTTAAAGCACGAAGGTTGATGCCGTGCATTGCTTGTTCATTGCGAGGAAAGAGTGTAAAGCACGAAGGGTGATACCGTGCATTATTTGTTTTTTTGTGAGGAAAGAGTGTAAAGCACGAAGTGTGATGTCATGCCACACGATGTACCATTCCATGTTGATTCTATTGATTATATGTGAGAAAGAGAGTAAAAGCACGAAGGGTAATGCCGAGCACGTTTTATTATATCATTGCTGGGTGAGGATGAGAGTAAAAGCACGAAGGGTGATGTCGTGCACTTGCTGCTTTCTGATTCTTATTTGATATCTGAGTTACGTTGTTACCTTCGTTACTTGATGACTTTTACTTGGAATTGTTACTTTCCCCATAGCATGCTCCCCCTCCCATAAGGATTTGGTTATCTCTATATCTTGATTCCACTGTATATGTATATATATATATATAACTGCACAGGTTTGTGTGTAGTCCGGTCTAGCCTCGTCACTACTTCGTTGGGGTTAGGCAAGGCACTTGCCAGCACATGGGGTTGGTTGTGCTGATACTACACTCTGTGCTCTTTTGCATAGATCTAGATACCGGGCAGCAGTAGTGGCTTGGGAGCCAGCCTTGAGTCCACCGAGACTCTGAGGTAGCCTTGTGTGATGACCCGGCCCGTTATCACGTGAGTTACCGTCCCGTTTCCCCCATACTATATCCTTCTATGATTTGATATCAGTGTTTGAGTTGATTGGATAGAGTTGGATTGGTTTAGCTGGAAATGAGGCACTTAGCTTCTTAGAAGGAAGCTTGTTTTAGAAAAGTCAACTGGATGTTGACTATGTAGTTAGAGGGCTCGGATGTGAGTTCCGTTGATTCGGTTAGCTTCGGGGGATGATTTGTGACTTAGGAGAGTGATCGGCATTGAATTTGGAGGTCCGGTGTAGAATTAGGCTTGAATTGGCGAAGTTTGAATTTTGGCAAATTCCGGTTGATAGGTGAGAGTTTGATCCGAGGGTCGGAATGGAATTCCGAGAGTCGCAGTAGCTTTGCTAGGTGATTTTGGATATGTCTGCAAATTTTCAAGTCATTCGGACGTCGTTTGGTCGGGTTTTTGATTGAATGCGTATTTCGGAAGTTTTGATGAAAACTAGGCTTGAATCCGATGTGTTTTAATTGTTTTAGCATTGTTAGACGTGTTTTGAGGATTGGAACAAGTTTGAATAAGGTTGTTGGTTGTGTTGGTGCTTTTGGTTGAGGTCCCGGGGGCCTTGGGATGATTTCGGATGGTTAAACGGAGGTTTTTAAGCAAGTGTTGCAGTCAGATTTTCTCCCTTCTGGTATTTCCGCATCTGCGGAAAATTAGCCGCTTAAGCGGTTCCGCAGATGCGATGGGGAAGCCGCAGAAGCGGACAGGTGAGGCCCCGGAGTTTTCCGCAGAAGCGGAAGAGAATTCGCTTTTGCGTGACCGCGTAAGCGGAATTTTGGGTCGCAGAAGCGGTCCCAGTTATTTTAAAGTTAGACCGCATAAGCGGTCAATTAGCCACATAAGCGGAACTGCAGGTGCGGTCAGGCGACCGCAGAAGCGGAAATCGGGCCTATGTTATAGTGAACAGTGTTCACAAACTTAGAAAAAAAAGAAAACAATTTGGACTTCGAGCAAAGTGGGTTTTTGGGCGATTTTGAAGAGGATTCGAAGGAGTCTTATCAGGTATGAATATTTGGACTCGAATTATGTTATTATGGTGTTAAAACATTAATTTATCACAAAATTTCAAGGAATTAAAGGGTAAGAATGGGGGTTAGGACTTGAAACCTAAGAGGATTTAAAATGATGATTTGAGGGGTCAAATGGACTCCGATTCTTGTGTATTTTATATGTACGGACTCGTGGCAAGACGAGGATTCCGAAGATGTGAATTTCGTAATCTTTCGAGAAGTGCGCCCGGGGCTCGGGTTTTGCTAACTTTGTATTTTTGAGTATTTTTCGAGTTCTTTCAATTGGGTTATGTTCCATTAGCCTATTGTGACGTATTCGTTGTGGTTTTGACTAGATTCGATGCGCGAGGAGGTTGATTCTAGAGGAAGAGGCTTGGTGGGCTAGTCTTTAGCCGGTTCGAGGTGAGTAATTGATGTAACTGCTGTTCTGAGGGTTTGAAACCCCAGACTTTCACATCGTAACGCTATATTGAGGTGTGACACGCATTCCACGATGAGTGCGGGATCGTATACTGTTGGGGATTGAGACTTAGTCCATCCCGAGTGTTAAATCCTACTATATTGGCGACTGAAACGCATACCCTGTTATTGTGAATTGGGTGTATTGCCGTGTTTAGGGCCTTGTGCCGACTTGTAGAATCCTTAGGGGATCTTTTTTTGTGTTTTTCCTCACTTGTGTACATAACATAAATTCTCAGTCATGTTTTCAAATATTAAAAATAATATAATGACTGTGTTTTATACATGAACCTTAAATGAAAAGGATATGAGGGCTGAGATCCCTGTAGTATATCACGCCCGATTGGTTGTGGACCTATTTGACTGAGATGGGTCGGCGACCCAGTGGTGAGGATGTTTCCTTTATATGGATCGGGCTACACGCCGTAGCGATTATTATATAATATTGATATAGAGGCCGAGAGCCTGTTTTATGCCAATACCTGGCTGATATTGCGCTTGGGCTGTAGGAGCCCCTCCGGAGTCTATACACACCCCCAGTGAGTGTCGTCGACGTTAAATAAGTGGAGCAGGCTGCACGCCGCAGCGGGTACTGGATTGTACTGTTATATGTGTTGCATTCGGTCATGCATTATTCTTTAACTGTATTAATTGTTGTATACTGTTTCCATTGTTTTAGATATGAACTGCTAGATATAGAGTACCTTGTGCATTTTCTATGTTTTCTTACTTTCAGACTTTAGTTATGTCTATTACCACTGAGTTGGAAGTACTCACTTTACTCCCTGCACCTTGTGTGCAGATCCAGGGCAGTCTCAGGCTGAGTGATTCCAGTTGATTCAGAGTTCTTTCTGGGAGTATTTGAGGTAGCTATAGGGCGTTCGCAGCCGATGGTTCTCCCCTCTATCTTTATCCTTTATTTCCGTATTTTCAGTATTAGACAGACTTTGTAGTAGGATATTATGTCCTCATTAGAGGCTCATGGCCCTAACACCGGGTCCTAGTTAGGCTGTTTTGGTATTTTGTTAGACTTTTCGCATTATTATCAGTATTTCAGATTCTTGTCTTAAATGATACTTAACTTTATCTGTTTAATAAACGGGGTTATGGATATAAATGGTCGGGCTTGCCTAGTAGTGTGCTGGGCGCCATCACGACCGGATTGGGGTCGTGACACCTTGCAGGCGGCCGCAGGCCCGACGTCTCCTCTATCTTTATTTATGTTCTGTTATCTCTTGTATTCGAGACTGACAATGTTATATTTCTTTCAAACGGTTGTATTTAGTACTCTTAATGGTCCGTGAGTGATGTGACACCAGTTCTTGGGTAGAGGTATTTGTTGATTTTCGCATTATTATTCAGCTTATTAATTTAAGTCTTCCGCTTTAATTTCATATTTTCGCTGTTATTTAAATATTTAACGCTTGTTCTTATGGTTGATAAAAAGGATTTAAAATAAAAGAGTTATGAGTTTTATGATGTGTGGCTTGCCTAGCTTCTACGAGTAGACACCATCATGACTCCCAAGGGTGAAAAACCTGGGTCGTGATAGTTATGAATATTATTTTGTAGTGGATGTCTATAACTCCTAAAGAAGTTACTCCCACTACTCTTCTGCATTATGAAGATAACTCCTACTACTTCTCACCATTATAGTTGTAACTCCCACACCTCCATAACCTCCCCATGATCTTCCTCCATGATCTCAAATATTTAATGTCATGTTTGTGGCATTCTTTTGTATGCCTCTATGTAATCCTATAAATAGAGGGTTTTGACATCACATTGTATACACTTGAAAACATAGAAGAAATAAGATTCTATCCTCTCTTTCTCTCTACATTATTGTCTATTTTATTGTTCTATATTGTTACTTTGACCTAAGTTTCGTACACGTCATCAATTCGAATCTCTAACCTACCAATATATGAAACCTCTGAGTCTTATAAGTTTTAAGGATAAGTTAATCTTATGGGATATGCAGACTTCGATCATTTCGTTGCTGGACTATAAGGTTGAGAGCGGAGAATGACCTATAATATAGTTGTATTGAATTAGATCAATATACTTTCTGCCGCCACTTTGCTTAACTGCTTTCCAAGCAACTAAAGCAATCGAGAGGTAATAGTATACATGAAGTTACAATGCAAGTATAAATTATTTACTAGTACATATTCAATTATACTAGCGCCGGCCACCGTGGTATGACATTTATTTTACCAAATAATTACGTGTTATAGCATAGATGTGCTTGACGCACATGAAAACTATATATATATATATATATATATATATATATATATATATATATATATATATATAAAAAATTTTTACCATCACACGTTGCATTTCATTGAATGCAAAATTACCAAATATGTAGGCGATTTTTACAGTACCTTGCAAATTCGGCATTCGAATATTCAATCAATATAAACTCATTATGGTTAAAATATATAATAGTCACCGTTATGCTTTAAGCCTTAAGTATTTTTGCTGCAAACATAAGGCTCATTTCTCCGTATTTGATTTTTGGTGTTTTTGAAAGGAAAAGTAACTAGTTACTGCTAAAGACCGTACGGATTCGAATCCTTTGAAATTGTTCTATCTATTTGTGGAAATGATATTATGACTAAATTCAATTGTACTTATAATTATAAAGTAATAATAATTATAAAGCTTTGAATATGAATCTTATTGTACTTTGGCCTATTATGCCATTGGTTAAGGGGAAGGCATATAACATGCCAATTATTGAGGGTAAGACAATGGGTTTACGTCCCAACGCACCATGAGGGTAAGACATAAGGTTCAAGTCCTGGTATGCCATGATGATAAGAGTTGGGTTTGAGTACCGATATATTATAGCCTTACATACCTTTATATGGGTAAGGCATTGGATTTGAGCCCCAATGCACCATATTGATGATATAATGATGACTAAAGAAAAATAATATATTTTCATGGAAAAGTATGGAGCTTTTCCCACTTGATATGCTCCATTCTTGAAGTGAATGTGATAGCGGTGCATAATAAATCTAAATGAAGACAAGTGGTTGACCAATAAACATGGTCGTGCCAAAGATCAAACTAATAATTGTCATCATCATGGTAATTGTAAAAAGAAGAATAATAAGGATTCTCAAAATTATCCTTCAAAGGTGAAGGGATTGTGTATCAATGTGGTATGTAAATATGAGGCACGCTCAGACAATTATAGTCCATTTCTTTTGAAAGAATACGACTTATAATAAGCATTGTAAATGAAGACTCATTCCTGAAGTGATGTGAAAATATATATGTGATACAAATTATGCACAAGAATGTATTTATGCATGTTTGAATAAATACTACAATTCACCTCTACGGGAGGTTTGAGAGAAAGAAAGATCATGAACATTACTATGTGGTTACATGGCCAAAAATAATTTGAGATGCCTTGTAAAAGTTATTAAAGGAAAAAGTAAAGCAAGAAATGATTTTGCTTATGATGATTTTGACCATGATAATTATTATGATATGATTTTCTCTGTGAAATAGACATTCACCATATGGATAGTGTAATAAAAGATCTTGTGGTATAAAATTAATTAAGGGCTTCGGAAGAACTAATTTGTTACTATCCGGATGAATGAAATTGTTTTTGACATTGATATTGTAGTAAGTCTCGAAAGAAACTTATTGAGTTTCAAATATATTAGCCAAAATGGTTGGCATATTGAGACTATGAATGAAAGGAAGATTGAATATCTTCATATTACTATAATCATACCGGGTAAATATAAAAGGTTATCCGATTTTACTTCTATTTGTACTATAGATGTATAAGCATGATGATGGAATCACATGCTATAAGTAAACTAGAGGTTTACCGAAATAGATATTAGTTGGCATGACCAGTTGACAATATCGGTCCAGTTATGATGCTAAAAATTAATTGAGAATTCACATTGGCATATATTGAAGAAATAAAAAGTTCTTCAAGAATTCTCTTGTGCGGCTTATTCTCATGATATACCAGTTAAGATTGGGATTGCATCCCTTGATTTCTGGAACGGATAGAAGGAATATACCAGTTAAGATTGGGATTGCATCCCTTGATTTCTGGAACGGAATAGAAGGTAATATATATATATATATATATATATATATATATATATATATATATATATATATATATATATATATATATATATATGTCACGACCCAGATTTCTCACCATCAGGAGTCNATTTACTATTATATGATTTTAATAGATGCATCTATTGTATGGTCACATGTGCATTGGTTATCTACTTGCAATTTGGCTTTTGTAAGGTTGCTTGCTCAAATTATTAGAGCACAATTACATAATGTAAATTGTGAAGATAATGCTAGTTTAAATCCAAGTTGGTTTAGTAGAAATTATTTGCCTCCAATTATAGCTAAACCATTGGTTATGAGAATAAAAACTCTGAATAGAAATTTTGTGTGAAGTGTATTATTTAATATACTATAACACTTGTACGCATCTATCCAAAAAGTTATGATACACTCTCCCCATCACAATTGGTTCAGGGTCAGGAACCAAATATTCCCATCTAGAAATATGGATGTGCTATATGATTTAATTGTGATACCACAATGCACAAAGATAAGTCCCCAAAGAAAGTTGGGGATATATGTTGGTGATCCCAGCATTAGGGGAAGAAAATAGGTAGCTGAAAAAGTGATACGTGGAATGAATTATCATGAATAAATCAAGATCCTCGTGCAAAAAATATGAACTTGAGGATCAAGTGATAATTCAATTGCAAAATTTTATCAGACGCATTTACTGACCCAGCTAAATGTCATATTTAAGTTACTAATGTCCAAACATAATAACATCCATAATGGATAGAGTTTATAGCACCCATTAAGCGTAATAGACAAATCGGTTCCAAAGATAAAACTCCTTGAAGAAGGAGGGAGCAAATGTTTGTCACGACCCGGATTTTCCTCCATCGGGATCTTGATGGCGCCTACTAGTGGTAGCTAGGCCAGCCAACTTATCTACCTTTTTCATTAACAAAAACCATTCTGTTGACAATTTATAGCATCAATAATAATAGTAATAATAACTACGGAAGTCTAATTTATAAGTCCGAAACAAATACGGAGTAATCAATAATAACCTCTACCCAAGATTTGGTGTCACATACTCACGAACTACTAAGAATATACTAAATACAAGGGTCTGAAAGAAACATATAAGTTGTCTGTCTCGAAAACAATGAGGCAACAGTCTAAAAAGGAATATAAAGAAGAGACGCCGGGCCTGCAGACGCCTGCAAGGCTACCTCAGTCTCGTGATAATGAAATCCTGCTCTCGTACTACTGTTGCTGCTGCTGCTCCTCAAAACCTAGACCTGTGCAAAAATGCACAGAAGCGTAGTATCAGCACAACCGACCCCATGTGCTGGTAAGTGTCTAGCCTAACCCCGGCGAAGTAGTGATGAGGCTACACTGGACACCATATAAACTTGTGCAGTTATAAATATGCAACGGAATATCGAATACAAGGCAATTAACAACATCGGAAGGGAACATGTTATGGGGAGATACAATATTAATGGCAATCCTAGGTAACAAAATTAAAACAGCTCAGATTCACAATGAACAAGGAATTAACACTTAATACAAACACATGGTATCCATAATTGTTGCGGCGTGCAACCCGCTCCACGAATATCACTGTTGCGGCGTGCAACCCGACCCATACCATTTATCATGTATCACTGTTGCGACGTGCAACTCGACCCATACCACTTACCGGGTATCACTGTTGCGGCGCGCAACCCGACCCATACCCTTTATCAGGTATCACTGTTGCGGCGCGCAACCCGATCCTCAATATTATTGTTGCGGCGTGCAACCCGCTCCTCCGTATCATTTAACATTCTGACTCCTCAAATAACAGTCACAATTAAGGGACATAACAATAAGCAAACATTTGACAAAAATCCCGGCAAGGGAGAGAAACCAACAAGTTCAACCAAACGTCCCGGCAAGGGAATAATCAACACACTTTCTCTTTTCCTTACTTCTCTTATCTTATAATTCACTCTACCTTTTTGAGCCAACGCTCCAAAGAATCAAGTTATTTCGTATACTTTCAATATTCGTATCACAACTCGAGCCAATGCTCCTAGGAATCAAATGATCCTATCACCGTTCACATGTTATTCACAACATATAAAAATTCTGCAATAGATATGAAGTTCACAACCAATTCATGATAATCACATTATAAGGACTCACGGTCGTTCTAGACACCAATACATAGATACCCATCACCATGCCTATACATCGTACTCGATCACATAGCAATTAGCAACAAGACTCGACTCATATTCCCTCAAGCTAGGGTTAAACCAAACACTTACCTCAAAGCCTTGAAATCCACTTAATCCTCAACTATCGCTTTACCTCGCGGTTCCACCTCCAATTCGCTCGAATCTAATCACAAATTGTTCAATTACTTTAATAAACACTATATGAATCGATTTGAATGCATAAAAATATTTTTCCCAAGTTTTTCTCAAAAATTCCAAAAATGCCCCCGGGCCCACCTGGTCAAAACCCAAGGTTCGGACCAAAACCCGGTTACCCATTCCCCCACGAACTCAAATATGTAATTTGTTTTGAAATCGGACCTCAAATCGAGGTCCAACTCCCCAATTTATAGAAAACCTAGGTTCTACACAAAAATCCCAATTTCACCCATGAAAAATCTTGATTTCAAGTGGAAAACAGGTTTAATGATGTTAAAGATCGAAAGAATTGAGTAAAAATCAACTTACAAGTGATTTTGGGATGAAGTTTTCTCTTGAAAAATCGCCTATGGTGTTAGGGTTTTGAAAGAATGGTGAAAAATGATGAAAATTCGACTAAGTATAAAATTTGCTGGGTCTCGGATATGGGAATTGCGAACATTGGTTCGCAATTGCGAAAAACATAGGCTTGGGAATTGCGATATTTTGGTTCGCAATTGCGAACACTGGGCCTGGGTGCGGACTTCACATTTGCGAAGCCTTGATCGCATTTGCGATCTGGTCCCCTCGACTTTTGTGAACAATTTGATCACATTTGCGATCTGACCCAGATTTCCCTTATATCGCATTTGCGATGGTGTGTTCGTATTTGCGAGTCTTCCATTTGCGAGAAATTCTTCGCAAATGTGAAGATACCAGAACTGAGGAATACCAGCTTTTTCAAATATGAGAAATGCAATCCGATGCCTATCCAAAACTTACGCGAGCCCTCGGGGCTCCAAACCAAACATGCACACAACCTCAAAAATATCCTACGGACTTGCTCGCGCGATCAAATCGCCAAAATAACATCATTTACATGGAATCAAGCCTCAAAACTCATGATTTTTCTTCTAAACTTCATAAAGTTTCAAACTTGGAACTTATAGTCTGAAACACGTCAAACGACGTCCAATTTCGACCAAACTTCACAGAAAGCGCTTAAATAATATATAAGACCTGTACCAAGCGTCAGAACCAAAATACAAGCTCGATACCATAGTCTTTTAATAAATTTTTATTTCCATTTTCCTTAATAATTTCAGAAAAACAATTTCACGAAAAAATTCATATCTCGGGCTCTAGGCCTCCGAAATCGACTCCGAGCACATGCCCGAGTCCCATATTTTTCTATGGACCTTCCGAGACCGTCCAATCTCGGGTTCGGGTTCGTTTACCAATAGTGTTGACCAAAGTCAACTATAATCATATTAATATCAAAATTCTTCAAATTTTTCACATAATTCACATATTTCAACATAAAGACTTTCCGGCTACGCGCCCGGACTGTGCACGCAAATCGAGGCAAGTAAAAAAAGGGGTTTATGGCCTCGGGAGCACGGAATGGATGAGGAAATAGGTGATGACCCCTTTGGGTCGTCACTTCCTCCACCTCTAAAACAAGCGTTCGTCCTCGAACGAACAAAAGAAGGAAGTACTTGAGTCGGGGAACATATGTGGATAACCGCTCTGCGTATTAGACTCGGACTCTCAGGTCGAGGCCTCAGGGGGCTGACCTCTCCATTGAACACGAACAGAGGGAAAACTCCTAGATCTCAACCGACGGACCTGCCGGTCTAGAATAGCTACCGGCTCCTCCTCATAAGATAAATCCTTGTCCAACTGGACAGTGCTGAAATCTAACACATGGGTAGGATCGATGTGATACCTCCGAGGCATAGACACGTGAAAAACTGGGTGCACGGCTGATAAGCTAGGTGGCAATGCAAGTCTATAAGCCACTTCTCCCACTCGATCAAGGATCTCAAACGGGCCAATGTACCTAGGGTTGAGCTTGCCCTTCTTTTCGAACCTCATCACGCCCTTCATAGGCGACACCCGGAGCAATACCCACTCACCAACCATAAAATCTACATCTCAGACCTTACGGTCTGCATAACTCTTCTGCCTAGACTGAGCTGAACGCAGCCTCTCTTGAATGATCTTGACCTTATCTAAGGCCTCCTGAA
>MU725858.1:26420-43057 GCA_026770625.1 Nicotiana glauca
GGCACCTCCACGCTGCACCGTGTCTCTCAGGACACACAAATGGGGATCATCAAACTGCTGATCACGGATACGCTCCAATAGAGAAGAACGAGCGACCGTGCAAGCCAATACTCTGCTAGGTTTAGAAATGTCTAATCTCACAAATCGATTGGCCAAGGCCTGAATATCTAAAGCAAGTGGCCTCTGGCTGACCGGGATGTAGGCAAGACTACCCATGCTGACAGACTTCCTACTCAATGCATCGGCCACCACATTGGCCTTACCCGGGTGATATAAGATAGTGACATCATAATCTTTCAACAACTCTAACCACCTCCTCTGCCTCACATTCAACTCCTTCTGCTTGAACAAGTCTTGAAGGCTCTTATGATCCGTGTACACATCACACGTCACACCATATAGATAATGCCTCCAAATCTTCAAAGTATGAACAACCGCTGCCAACTCTAAGTCATGAACCGGATAATTCTTCTCATGGATCTTCAACTATCTCGAAGCATAGGCAATAACTTTGCCATCCTGCACCAATACTTCTCCAAGCCCAACATGGAAAGCATCACAATAGACTGTGTAAGGCCCTGAATCCGTAGGAAAAACCAACACTGGTGCCATGGTCAAAGCTGTTTTGAGCTTCTAAAAGCTCGCCTCATACTCATCTGACCATCCAAACTGGGCACCCTTCTGGGTCAATCTGGTCATCGGGGCTGCAATGGACGAAAATCCCTCCACGAACCGACGGTAATAACCTGCTAACCCTAAGAAACTCCGAATCTCGGTCACCGAAGCTGGTCGAGGCTAATTCTTGACTGCCTCAATCTTCCTTGGGTCCACCTGAATTCCCTCTACTGATACAATATGACCCAGAAATGCGACCGAACTCAACCAGAACTCGCACTTCGAAAACTTAGCATATAAATGTCTATCCTTCAGAGTCAGGAGAACCACTCTGACGTGCTGCTCGTGCTCTTCCCGGCTGCGGGAGTACACCAGAATATCGTCTATAAAGACTATTACGAGCAAGTCTAGATAAGGCCTGTAAACTCGGTTCATCAACTCCATAAATGCTGTTGGGGCATTGGTCAACCCAAATGACATGACTAAAAACTTGTAGTGCCTAAACCGAGTGCGGAATGCTATCTTAGGGACATCAGACGCCCTAATCCTCAGCTGATGATAGCCAGATCTCAAGTCTATCTTTGAGAACACCCTTGCTCCCTGAAGTTGGTCAAACAAATCATCAATTCTCGGCAGTGGATACTTATTCTTTATCGTCACCTTGTTCAACTGCCGGTAGTCAATACACATCCGTATCGAACCATCCCTCTTCTTTACAAATAACACCGGCGCACCCGAAGGAGAAATACTAGGCCTGATAAAACCCTTATCTAGTAAATCCTGCAACTGGTCCTTTAACTCTTTTAACTCTGGCGGGGCCATGCGATACGGCAGAATAGAAATGGGCTGCGTGCCCGGAACCAAATCAATACATAAATCAATGTCCCTGTCGGGCGGCATACCCGACAGGTCTGAAGGGAAAACCTCTGGAAGCTCCCGAACAATAGGAACCGAGTCAATAGAAGGAACCTCTGCGCTGGAGTCGCGAACATATGCCAGATAAGCTAAACACCCCTTCTCGACCATGCGTCGAGCCTTAACATAGGAAATAACACTGTGAGTGGCATGACCTGAGGTCCCTCTCCACTCTAGTCGGGGCAATTTTGGGAAGGCCAAGGTCACCGCCTTGACGTGGCAATCCAAGATGGCATGATACGGGGACAACCAATCCATCGCCAATATAACGTCAAAATCCACAATATCTAATAGCAGTAGATCAACACGGGTCTTAAGACCCTCAAACACAACCACACAGGAACGATGCACCCGGTCGTCTACTATGGAGTCACCCACCGGTGTAGACACATAAACAAGAATGTCAAGAGCATAACTAGACATAGCCAGGCAGGGTGCAAAATATGAAGACACATATGAATATGTAGACCCAGGGTCAAATAGCATTGACGCATCTCTATCGCAAACTACAATAGTACCTGTAATAATAGCATCTGACGCCTTCGCCTTTGGCCTAGCTGGCAAAGCATAAAAGGGCTCATCCCCACCTTCCTGAACCATGTCTTTAGGATGATTGGCCACCGGCTGACCCCTACCTCTGGCGGTACGGCCTCCACCTCTATGGTCCCGACCTCCACCTCTATGATCCCCTCCCCGCCCCTGGGTCAACTGGTGCCTGAATCATGGGGCGAGGAACTTGCTACTGTGATTGTGTACCCCTCAATCTCGGGCAAGCTCTCTTGATGTGACCATACTCACCACACTCATAACACCCACCTGTACGATGCGACTGGCACCAACGGCCCGAATGACCTCCACAAACACTCTGAAGAGGCTGTGCACTGATGGGCTACTGATCAAAATACTGCCTACGAACACCACGATTACCTGAGACACCCTGTGAAGCCTGGAGGGATGACTGAAAAGGCCTGGAAGACTGGCCCTTATCATAAGAATCCCTGCCTCTGGATGAGGCAACACCGAATCGACCTGAGTGACGGGACTTCTTGTCTGCCCTATAACCACCCTCATGTGGTAGAACCATCTCGATCCTCTAGGCCACATTGGCCGCCTCCTAAAAAGTAATATCACTACCCACCTCCCTAGCCATCTGATGACGAATAGGCTGAATCAAACCATCAATGAATCTCCTCACCCTCTCCCTATCATTGGGGAGTATGACGAGGGCATGGCATGCTAGATCGATAAACCGGGTCTCATACTGGGTGACTGTCATAGACCCCTACTGGAGTCACTCAAACTACCTCTAGTAAGCATCCCTATGAGTAACGGGAAGAAACTTCTCTGGAAACAACTCCGAAAACTGATCCCAAGTCAAAGGCGGCGACCCTGTTGGTCTGGCTAAACAGTAATCCCTTCACCAAGTCTTGGCGGATCCAGATAGATGAAAAGTCATAAAATCAACTCCATTAGACTCCACAATGCCCATGTTCCGAAGAACCTCGTGGCAGCTATATAGGAAATCCTGGGGGCCCTCAGAAGAAGCTCCGCTGAATGAAGCAGTGAAGAACTTGGTGAGCCTATCAAACCTCCATAAAGCATCTGCGGACATAGCCGCTCCATCACCGGTCTGTGCAACTACCCTTGGCTAAACTGTCGCAGCTGTCTAAACCAGTGGAACCTGAGTCTGGGGAGCTGCCTGCTCCGGAGTACATGTAGTAGGCGTCTGGGCTCCTCCTCCAGCCTAGGAAGTAGCTGGTGCTGCAGGAAGCAATCCTGCTCGGGTGACACTCTCCATGAGGCCAACCAACCAGACCAAGGCATCCTGAAGAATTGGGGTAGCAATAAACCCCTCTGGGACTTGAGCTGGGTCCACCGAAAATGTCTGGGCTAGGACCAGAACCTCCTCATTAAGCCCAACGTGAGGGTCCGCCTCTGGTGTTATTGCTGGTGGCTGGGCCCTGCCCCTACCCCGGCCCCTATCGTGGCACGTCCTCTGCCCCTAGCGGGAGCTGCCTGGGGCTCGGACTGCTGATCGGTGGATGAGAAAGCGCGTGTTCTCACCATCTTCGAAAGAACAGAGTAGAAATTCAATCAGCATTTGAGAAACCAAATCGCACGACCAGAAAGAACAAATGAGAGATTTTTCCTAACTCAATAGACTCTAGGAAAAAAGTACAGACGTCTCTGTACATCCCTTCAGACCCTACTAAGTTTGTCCGTGAGTTGTGAGACCTATGTAACCTAGTGCTCTAATACCAACTTGTCACGATCCGGATTTTCCTCCATCGGGATCGTGATGGCGCCTACTCGTGGTAGCTAGGCCAGCCAACTTATCTACCATTTTCATTAACAAAAACCATTCTGTTGACAATTTATGGCATCAATAATAATAGTAATAATAACTGCAGAAGTCTAATTTATAAGTTTGAAACAAATATGGAGTAATCAACAATAACCTCTACCCAAGATTTGGTGTCACATACTCACGAACTACTAAGAATATACTAAATAGAAGGGTCTGAAAGAAACATATAGTCTGTCTGTTTCGAAAACAATGAGGCAACAGTCTAAAAAGGAACATAAAGAAGAGACGTGGGGCCTGCGGACGCCTACAAGGCTATCACACTCTCGTGATAATGAAATCCTGCTCTCGTACTACTGCTGTTGCTGCTGCTCCTCAAAACCTGGACTTGTGCAAAAATGCACAAAAGCGTAGTATTAGCACAACCGACCCCATGTGCTGGTAAGTATCTAGCCTAACCTCGGCGAAGTAGTGACGAGGCTACACTAGACACCACATAAACCTGTGCAGTTATAAATATACAACGGAATATCGAATACAAGGCAATTAACAACATCGGAAGGGAACATGTTATGGGGAGATACAATATTAACGGCAATCCCAGGTAACAAAATTAAAATAGCTTAGATTCACAATGAACAAGGAATCAACACTCAATACAAACACATGGTATCCACAATTGTTGCGGCGTGCAACCCGCTCCACAATTATCACCGTTGCGGCGTGCAACCCGACCCATACCATTTATTAGGTATCACTATTACGGCGTGCAACCCGACCCATACCATTTACTAGGTATCACTGTTGCGACGCGCAACCCGACCCATACCCTTTATCAGGTATCACTGTTCCGGCGCGCAACCCGATCCTCAATATTATTTTTGCGGCGTGCAACCTGCTCCTCCATATCATTTAACAATCTGACTCCTCAAACAATAGTGACAATTAAGGGACATAACAATAAGCAAATATTTGACAAAAATCCCAGCAAGGGAGAGAAACCAACAAGTTCAACCAAACATCCCGGCAAGGGAATAATCAACACGCTTTCTCTTTTCCTTACTTCTCTTATCTTATAATTCACTCAACTATTTTGAGCCAACGCTCCAAAGAATCAAGTTATTTCGTATACTTTCAATATTCGTATCACAACTCGAGCCGATGCTCGTAGCAATCAAATGATCCTATCACCGTTCACATGTTATTGACAACATATAGAAATTCTTCAATAGATATGAAGTTCACAACCAATTCATGATAATCACATTATAAGGACTCACGATCATGCTAGATACCAATGTATAGATACTCGTCACCATGCCTATACATCGTACTCGGTCACATAGCAATTAGCAACAAGACTCAACTCCTATTCCCTCAAGCTAGGGTTAAACCAAACACTTACCTCAAAGCCTTGAAATCCACTTAATCCTCAATTATCGCTTCACCTCACGGTTCCACCTCCAATTCGCTCGAATCTAATCACAAATTGTTCAATTACTTCAATATACACTATGAATCGATTTGAATGCATAAAAATGATTTTCCCAAGTTTTTCCCAAAAATTCCAAAAATGCCCCTGGGCCCACATGGTCAAAACCCGAGGTTCGGACCAAAACCCGGTTACCCATTCCCCCACGAACTCAAATATGTAATTTGTTTTGAAATCGGACCTCAAATCGAGGTCCAACTCCCCAATTTATAGAAAACCTGGGTTCTACACAAAAATCCCAATTTCACCCATGAAAATCCTTGATTTCAAGTGGAAAACATGTTTAATGATGTTAAAGATTGAAAGAATCGAGTAAAAATAAACTTACAAGTGATTTGGGATGAAGTTTGCTCTTGAAAAATCGCCTATGGTGTTAGGGTTTTGAAAGAATGGTGAAAAGTGATGAAAATTCGACTAAGTGTAAAATTTGCTGGGCCTCGGATATGGGAATTGCGAACATTGGTTCGCAATTGCGAAAAACACAAGCTTGGGAATTGCGATATTTTGGTTCGCAATTGCGAACACTGGGCCTGGGTGCAGACTTTGCGAAGCCTTGATCGCATTTGCGATCTGGTCCCCTCCGCTTTTGCGAACAATTTGATCGCATTTGCGATTTCGCCCAGATTTCCCTTATATCGCATTTGCGATGGTGTGTTCGCATTTGCGAGTCTCGCATTTGTGAGAAATTCTTTGCAAATGCGAAGATACCAGAACTGAGGAATACCAGCTTTTTCAAATATGAGAAATGAAATCCGATGCCTATCCAAAACTCACCCGAGCCCTCGGGGCTCCAAACCAAACATGCACACAACCTCAAAAACATCCTACGGACTTGCTCGCATGATCAAATCGCCAAAATAACATCATTGACATAGAATCAAGCGTCAAAACTCATGATTTTTCTTCTAAACTTCATAAACTTTCAAACTTGGAACTTATAGTCAGAAACATGTCAAACGACGTCCGATTTCGACCAAACTTCACAGAAAGCACTTAAACAATATATAAGACTTGTACTAGGCGTCAGAACCAAAATACGAGCCCGATACCATACTCCTTTAATAAATTTTCAGTTCCATTTTTCTTAATAATTTCAGAAAAACAATTTCACGGAAAAATTCATATCTCGGGCTCTAGACCTCTGAACGACTCCGGGAACATGCCCGAGTCCTATATTTTTCTACTTACCTTCCGGGACCGTCCAATCTCTGGTCTGGGTCCATTTACCAAAAATGTTGACCAAAGTCAACTATAATCATATTAAAATTAAAATTCTTTAAATTTTTCACAGAATTCACATATTTCAACATAAAGGCTTTTCGGCTACGCGCCCGGACTGCGTACGCAAATCAAAGTAAGTAAAAAAATGAGGTTTTTAAGGCATCGGGAGCACGAAATGGATGAGGAAATAGGTGATGACCTCTTTGGGTCGTCACAATGTTCAAGATGGTCACAATAAGGAGGCAAGTGCTATATAAGAGCACCATGACATAACAGTTAATAAGACCTCATGGGAGAGGTTTAGGTACCTAAAAATAATGAGATATCGATAAGTTATGTCTTTATTGGGAGATGATGGAGCCAATATAAAATGATCATCGACGATATTGTTGATACAATGTAGCGCTCAATATTATTAATATTGACGCTCAAATCTGTTATGGAGTTTGGATTGATAAATGATTGGCCAAAACAAAAATATGCAATGAAAATTGACTTCATCTGAAAAATATGAAGTTGGACGGATAGTCCTAACAGCTAAAAATATAAAGGCTATATGGAGAAATTGAAATATGATTAGTATTATATTGCAAAAGGAATCCTTTATATATATTTGTTTATTCTAACAAATATTGTCAAGGTTTTGTTGGTTACAAATGCAGGGCGTAGTTCATTGTTTAGACAATCTATTTTCATGTGAGGGTAATTCTATATTATCATTTTACAAGGTAGTTAATTGTTGATACTTATTCAAGTCCTGCAAGGATAAGCAACTGATAAAGCAAGGGGCTTAACATACAACAGATGTGTGACTTGACTTTGAAAAGAAGATTCTAATAATACTAAAGATAATGTTGTTTGCTTACATCAATTGAAAGAATGACTATTGAAGGAGACAAAATAAAGCATAGTTCTTCAACAAATTTGTTCAAGTGATAATTTGACAAACTTCTTTTGAAGACATTGCGAATCTCAATATTAGAGAAGTTGTGTTTACCGTGAAAATGGTAACAACAATTAAATTTATAAATGGGATTCTAAAAATACGTTATCTATTTCAGAGCTAGTTTGTTAAGGCGATTAGTGCTAAAATATGAAGTATAATGACGAAAAGCGAGTTAAACAAGGCAGTAATCAAACCAGTAGGGGGCTGTTGCCCGGGCATATAATCAGCCAGCAGATACCTCGGGGCCGAGGTTCAAGCCTATCTCGATATATCGAGGGTAGTCGAGAAGGGGATAGCAGGTAAAATATAGCTAAGCAAGGCTCTATACTATCACTATTGAGCGAAATAATATAGAACATGTGAGAAACGATAAAGTTCTAAGGCAACCTCGAGGGATATTGAACGAAAAACAAGTAGAACAACTAACAATCAACATGACTTCGACCAGAGAGAAATAAGTGAATTAGAGAAAAGGGAGAGAGAGAATATTATTGCTATTTTGTAAGACAATTGGAGGCCCCTCTACAAGGTGTTAGTGACCCATTTTTAGGGGACATCCAAACTTAGTACAGAATACATAGTACAAAAAGAAATAATGAGATGTGACAGCTCGTTATCATATGTGGGCTGGCGTCGAGCCGCTTAGATAGGTTTTATCGATCTTGAGTACACCCTTCGGGGGATACCTTCGTTCATCGGGGCCTTAGCTGATGTCCGATCTTAGAAAGGCATCGATAGATCTCAAGAGAAGCAACCGATCTGATTCCCGTGCCTTCAGGGTTACTCTTGAAGCATCATGCCGGGGGAAAATCAGTCCCCTAATTTTACCATGCACAGATAGTCTCCGCGTTTCTTAGAGGTAAGTGATAAGAAATGTTTTTGAAGCCTATTTTGTAGGATCTTCAAATGACATTATGTTGATGGCGCAACCCCTTTCACAAGAGTTGAGGTGTTTCACCTTCCTGCTTCCTCGGGACCATTAGAAGTGTCATGACTCTGTTCCTCGGGGCTATATCGTTGCTATCGTTTTAGCTTCTATGAATGCATTAATTTCGTCTGTTGTTATATTTTTCGAGGGAGGTAATGGCGCCGTCAGTTATTTTACCATTCCGTATATATGGGGCTTTTTTGTGACCAGTTCTTCATTCAAACTTTCTTCGATATTTGTACTTCTTTCCTTTCCTGCAATTTTACAGCCTTTATTTCCTCGCTATGTTTGAGGCCCATTGATTTAGGATATTATGTCAGGCATGCGATGGACAAGCTCTCGATTTTTCTTTGGAGGAATGAGCTTGGGCCGTTGTGATGCTGTCGTTGTTATTATTATTATTGTTGTTGTTTTTTTTGTTGTTGTTGCTATCTCCGTTGGCTCGGTGCAGCGATGTTGGGGTCGATTTCCTCTGATCCGGGGAAAGATTCAGATACACTGCTGCTCAAGAGGGGCTTCAGATTATACACCGCTGCTCACCTTCCTTCCTCAGCCTGGCGTGTTATGCCCCCTTTGGATTCCGAGGGGTGTGGCGATAGTATCTGCTCTGTTGTTACCTCCCGGGTCGAGGCAACGTCTCAAGAAGTGGCTTCAAGATAAGCATGCTAGTGGAGTCCGTATTAGCCAAATTTTTCGCCCAGCCACTTCTCTCCTTTTTTCGGTATCCACCTCATCATTTTGCTCTTCTCCTCCGCCTTCCTCTTCCACCTACTTCCTTTTGAAAATGCCATTACGGGAGGATTGGGATGAGATCCATGTGGGTACCGGATTCGGAAGATATTATCTTTGAGGTCATACGCCTGAATGGATGATATCGAAAGCAAAACATATATATAGGCTGCTCCCTTGTATCTCTTTGCCCCCCTCCCCTTTTTTCCTTTTGTAAAGGTCTCCTGCAGGCTTTTGTAATCGTGAAAGATATAATCGTATGTAAGGATCCTTATGAATATAAATATACTTTTTCCTAGTTTTTATTTTCAATCCGTGCCTTGCTTTTGTATATTTTTACTCCTCTTGATGCCTTTGAATGTCTTCCTTTGTTGTTAATTGCTAGTGTTTGATTCAGATGAAAGCATTTCTCCGGATCCCCTATTGATCAGTGTGGGTTTTTTTCAAGCCCAATAATCATGCTTCCGGCTGAGCTTAAGCTGAACCGATTAGATTTAAGCTATCGAGTTCCTCGAATTACGTGGAGATAATTGATGAAACTTCGGGTCCCTTGGAAAAGGTATCGAGAGGAGACTATTCTTTAGGCAAATGAGGGTCCCTTTCAGACCATAGATAGCCTTTTGGAGCATATGCGGTTGACTCCATTTGACAATTTTCCCATGCTCGAGTGCCACTTCGGTTCCACTTAGAGCTCTCGACCATTGCAAAATGGCCTTGCGCAAGCCCCTTGGTGTTTCGCCTTTGAATAAGATCAGTAATTTCGGACCATCGAACCCTTACCTTGAAGGTATGGGTAGTTCCTCTAGGCTTTGTGGTGGTCTTTACGAGGAGGCTTGCCAGTTTCAGGAACGCCGGCGACTTCTTGGATGTTGTCCCCTGGCGGAGGTCTGCCTGCGTTCGGACTATCTGGATTGGCATCTGGGTATATTCTATGTGAGTGTATGCTAAGAACAACTACCTTTGCTTGCTGACTTCCATCGGCGGGGGCCTTTGTCGTTGGTCTCGTGTTGGCTAAGGCGTTGCTGGCCTTTTGGGGCTTTGCCGTGATGGGGCCTCGGGGCTGTCTATAGCACTTGCGCCGGGGATGATGCTGAGGGTTGATGCCCTGTGTTGTTTTTTGAACTTGTCGCCGCTTTAAATGTAATACGAGTCTACCTTTGCCTGTTTTCAGGGGTCGTCAGAGTTTTTCTCCAATGGTCATTTTTTTGGGTAAGGCGTATGCCGGACTTCGGGCGAATCATCCCTTTCGGTGTTTGCTGCTGGTGTTGCTCCTTCGAAACCCTCTATCACTTGTTAGGAGAGATAAGGAGATGTCCTTCAGGGGTGCGCCTCGTTTTCTCTTTCCTCCACTTGAAACTTCCTTTTGTAGGCTCATGATGGCCTTAGATCCGGGTTGGTATGTTAAGGGCCCAAACCTCGGAAAGTTCTGGGCTCGAACTGCAAAATTCTGTCTGGTAGAGCAGGTGACTTGTAGTACATGCTTTGTCCTCTCCCACCCTTAGGGCTAGCTTTGTCTTTCTTTTTGCTATATAAGTTGTAGTAAAAAGCGGAGGTTTCGGAGTACCTTAAGGGTGATGTCATCTATGTCGGAGTTACTTGCAGGGAGCTAGGGGCTCAAGTACTGGCTCAGCCTTTGGAGGGGATAAATGCTTTGGCTAAGGTTTTTGCCTTTAGGGATGAATTCTTGTGACTTGTGATAGCACCAAAGTTCGGCTGGGTGTGATTTTGAAAATTTTGGATTTGATCCTCTTTAGCTTGGAGCAGAGATAGTTGGTTCTTGGGCCAAAATGGTGCCAGGCCGAAGCACGGATGTTCGGGGAATGGTGACTCATTTGTGGGGTGCTGCTGGCGCTCAAGCTGAATTGGAGCGACCCCTTCGATCGAAAGAGGAGCGGTCAAAAAATTGGTTCCTCGTGGCCTTCAAAGAGAAATACTCGAGCAGGCTGGTGCAAGGGGCTTCTTTTTCCTGGAAGAATTGGCTCGGGCCAAGAGAATAAACGTGGCGCTTGGTTGCCTTTTGCTGAGGTCGCGGAGGGTGAACTTTGACAAGCTGTACTCCTTTCAGCGCGGAGCATAGATTTTACGATTTTGTTTTTGACATGGACGTAGGGTGCCTGCAAATGGAGAGGGCGCCTTTTTGTGCACGTAATATATAAGACGTAATTGGGAGTTTTATTTCTTTGGTACCTTTATTGCGTTTGTTCGGGCGGGCTGGTCTTGACGTACGGCGGGACCTTCTGTCATGCCCCAAAATTCGAGGAGTGCGACTGGTGCTCAACCGAGTAAACCTGACTGAGCAAGCCTGTTAAGTTTCATTCTACCCAAACTAATTCATGAATAAATAGGAAATGGACTCCATTAGTCATACTTTATAAATATTTCATTAGCAACCTCCATTTTGTTTTCATTAACCATTTAAAACACAGTATCCAAAATGTGAAAAATTTTATGGATGTAGAGGAAAACATATTTTCCAAATACAAGAATTGCAAATTTCATTTCCCAATACCAAACACCACCCACAACCTGTCTACGGAGCCTCTAAATAACTGAAGAATAACATGAAAATGCCGGCAACAAGGATCCGAATATACCTCTAAATACAAAGTACATGATAAACAATTGTACAGGACCCCAAAATGAAGTGGGGCTCACCAAATCAGCTGAAATGAAGATGCGTCACTGGCTGCGACCAACACTGCTTGCTATGGAACCACCTACAATCATAACACGAATGTAGCGCCCTCGACAAAAGGGATGTTAGTTCCATTTAACAGCACTAGTATGTATAACTAAACACAATCTAATTAGAAAGAACTATCAAACAAGAATAAAAAAATCAAAAGTGAACCTCAAACACTTTAAATGATCACAACATTATCAAATAAAAAGGGATCACATAGCATTCACATAATTTCCATACCTTTAGATTGGGTTTCATAGCCCGTCCATTGGGTTCACATATCATGTTATACACCTATGCGTTTCATAGCCCGTCCATAGGGTTCACACATTATATTATATTATACACCTATGCGTTTCATAGCCCGTCCATAGGTCCCATATATTATATTACACACCTATGCGTTTCATAGCCCGTCCATAGGTCCCATTATATTATACACCTATGCCTTTCATAGCCCGTCCATAGGTTCAACATATTATATTATACACCTATGCGTTTCATTGCCCATCCATAGGTCCCACATATTATATTATACACCTATGCGTTTCATATCCCGTCCATACGTTCACATATCAATTAATCGGAACATGGGGCCACAATCATTACAGCATACTAGGCACTAGGCCATATTTTATAACGCAATCTCCTATTTCCCACATTTCACATCATTTCCACATATTTCACGTCAATATCAATTTCAACAACAAGCCATTTAATTCAAGATGTCAAGTACACATGAGAAGAACCATGAATCCTCGGCATATACAATATCTCAGAAATCATACATCTCAAGTTCATTATCAATGGAACTTCAAACATAAGGGTTCTTCCAAAAAAGGGAGGGGACACACCAAACCATAATAAAAATAGACATCAAGTCATAAACAAGCAATTACACCCATCATTCTTGAATTACTCATTTTCAATCACGACAATATACAATTTAAACATAGGTGTAAGTAACAACTCGGATCACATTAGGGGTACTTATAAGGCAAATTATTATCTCGAGCAACCATCTATGGGCATAAATTGAGTACAAGCCGTTCGACCACTTTATTATTGTAGTCATTTACGGAAAGTGAAGTCAAGGCTCATTTCATAATCTATTTTATATTTTCTCGTGTCAGAGGCATCACCAAGTACAATTACAATTCAAGTTCTTGGCACATTGGCCATACACTATTTCGTCATTCAATTTATTTCAAACATCTTTATACATAAAGGATTTCACATAGTTTGGCTTAACAATCTCAATTTCAATCTTGATTTAAGGTCTTAGCATTTCAATACAAAATTCATATCTTTTGCCCCTTTCAAGTTATTAAGATAGCACGTTAATCCTGTTGGGACACATCCTTCACGCATATAAGGTTACAATACCAATTCATGTAAAATAACAATCGATGCAATAATTCAACTTTAATCTTACCGTATTCACACAAACATCGATGAAGCTCGATTTCTAAAAGATGGGGGTTTAGCCATACATACCTTGTTTAAGCTTTCCTTAAGTTACCACCACGTTCTGGAAATTCTAGCAATCCCAATCTACTTTGAAACATAAAAAAAATTGAACACAAATTAGGAAGGTATTCATGATTTTAGCTCATTTGAGCATTCTATCAAGTACTAGTTGAGCATCTTGATTTCAAATCACTTTTATAAGATTTCCTTCATTCCCCAACCCAGTCATTACTTATTTATGATCAACAATCTTCCCACAAACCTAATTTGTACATGCATATATACATAATACTATTACACCGAAGAATCATACCCCAATAACCCATCTCACAATCTCTACAACACCAACACAACCTAGGTTAGGAACCTATAGCTTCCAATATCCCATGAGTTACCACACTTAATTCATACTCATATTTCGATAATAACACCATATATATAAGTCTAAGGGTAAACGATTACCTCTTGTAGATCAAATCTTGAATGACAACTTTGGGGTGTTCTTGAGGTTTTGAAGAAATCCAACCAAAATCATGTTGTAACTAGTAATTGAGAAGTGAAATCACCATGTGTTTAAAAACTCACCTCAGGTGTGCAATTTGATGCCTTGGTTGAGTTGGGGTGTAGAGAAAGCCCTAAGCTTGAGAGATATCATAAATTCTCTTATTTGCGGTCTTTATGTGTATTTAAAAGTTTCCTACTAGCGCGTTCGCGCTAGGGAGGTAGAATACTTCGCAATATGCGCGACTTCTAGCGCGTTCGCGCTAATGATCGCTAATGACACCTGCCCAGTAAAATGATCATACCTTTCTGTATACACATCCAAATGACAAACAGTTTATTGCGTTAGAAACTAGACTCAAAGGTATTTAATTTGATAGGTTTTTCATCACACAACTCCTCATATAACTGGAGATATGGTCGTTCAAAGTGAGGTCTTGTGCGCACTCATTTACAACTTTCGTCTAATATGAAAATTTTCAACTTGGCTTAGACTTAGGCCTCTCCTTAGACCCCAATTCACCTCTAATATGACTTATACGCTTATTGACATATCAAATTGGTATCCATCATATCATTAATCCTCATTTGCACACAATATAAAATAATTGGCCTACCTTAGCACAATAAAATCTTAAATTACACAAAAAAAATCTGGGGATTTACATTATCCCCCCCTTAGGATCATTCATCCTCGAATGAGGATTTAGGTTCATTCATTAGCCATCCTTATGTAACTTCAGCTTGTTCACATCATGAAATATATCAACAGCCCCGAATTTAGCTAACTCTATAAATTTCCGAAAATTTCGCCAGAGTTTCCTTTGTAATTATGCCTATCTACCTGTGAGAGAGCCCTCGAAACATATTTCCAAGTACCATTACATAGTTTCTGTTATCCCTACAACTGGTATACAATTCATTACCTCAACAACTTGTGCATATTCATACACTTTAAACAACTTACACTTAGCTCATTCTTTTTATACCACAAATTGCACCTGGTTCAACCAATATCATTTACTTGCACAAAACTAGGTTACTTCAATAAGCCCCATACAATTCAATCACTTTAACATGTCAAAACACGCTTCAATTAATCATTACCAATCTACACTATCATTAATTCAAATAAGTTGCACAAAATTTTTCATTTACTTCAAGGTTTGCACATTACCCAAATAGCATCAACATTTGAAATTTGGCACATATTAGGAAGTTACAACAATAAGGCAATTCGGGAAAAATGGGGTGCCTTTACATGGAACTTGACACCACATCGGTAAAATTTATGATATTGCATGTATAGGCACAAGTGAGCAGATGTTGTCCATTTAAATAAAATGTTTCTATAAGAAATTCATCGGGAATAGTCCCTTGTTGAGAATTTAGGAAAAGCTAGTGGGAAGTATCAATAGTCTTATAACTCAATTCAGGAACATAATTATAGAGCTCGATTCCATAGGAGGCTATAAGCAAAAGAATCATGATCGGGAGACTTTGTGAATAATACCTCTCATTCAAAGAGCAGGGGTATGAAATATTTTGTGATTTAGATTCTTTTTAAGAACATATCTATGCAGGCTCCCCATACAAGTGTACGTATACAATAAGGAAAAGTATGTGGCGTTCAAAACGACGTACTAATGGGTCACTTATTTGGTGACTCTAGATTGGCGGGGCAATACCTTAACTGATGCACCCCGACTTCATATCTGTAACATACATTGGTAACATACTGATATACTATATAATCTGGTGGTGCAGTGACATTAATAGGAACAAGGGTACTCCCCTTAGCAACCAGTTCTACCAATCCCTCCATGGCTCGACACATTCTCCTAACAAGTCTTTGGGCAATTCACTCGGACTCAATGGTGGGATCAATCCCTCATTACATGCTTCAAATTTGCAGATAATGGTATCAAAAGTACCAATCTTGAGAATAAGACTTAGAGAGGAAATCAACTCCCTATCTTGAGTTATATCGCACGATCTGGAGTATCAAAGAAGGGTGAAATTCCTAAATGTCCAAATAGCCTCCAACTAATAGATGAGGTCGAAAACACACCGATAAGGACTCTACTTGACATGGCTCCGAGACATCCTAGGACACTTTAAACCCTTAGGCTCTAATACCAAGTTTGTCATGCCCTAAAATCCGAGGAGGGCGACCGACGCTCAACCGAGTAAACCCGACTGAGCAAGCCTGTTAAGTTTCATTCTACCCAAACTAATTCATGAATAAATAGGAGATGAACTCCATTAGTCATACTTTATAAATATTTCATTAGCAACTTCCATTTTGTTTTCATTAACCATTTAAAACACAGTATCCAAAAATTTTATGGATGTGGAGGAAAACATATTTTCCAAATACCAAAATTGCAAATTTCAGTTCCCAATACCAAAAACCACCCACAACCTGTCTACGGAGCCTCTAAATAACTGAAGAATAACATGGAAATGCGGCAACAAGGCTCCGGCTATACCTCTAAATACAAAGTACATGATAAACAATTGTACAGGACCCCGAAATGAAGTGGGCCTCACCAAATCAGCTGAAAGGAAGATGCATCACTAGTTGCAACCAACACTGCCTATTATGGCACCACCTACAATCATAACATAAATGTAGCGCCCCGGCAAAAAGGTACGTTAGTGCCATTGAATGGCACTAGTATGTATAACTAAACACAATCTAATTAGAAAGAACTATCAAACAAGAATAAAGAAATCACAAGTGAACCTCAAACACTTTAAATGATCACAACATTATCAAATAAAAAGGGATCACATAGCTTTCACATAATTTCCATACCTTTAGGTTGT